>JANAVB010011575.1:0-63098 GCA_029216955.1 Iris pallida
GCATGAGGTCACAGGCCCTTTGTAGTGCCAAACTACCCAGCATGAAGCCTTGCGCTTCCGTGCGGTATTACGCCGCTATGACATGGCTCGCAAAGCCGAGCTTTAACCCTACCTGGTACCTCTTCGTGGTGTCATGCCACAGTGACATGAGACATCATCCTCTTTGTAGTGCTGTCTACTTCTCTTTATTACGATTATCATACAGCATTAGGCAACCTGTCTATTTGCGGTGCTACTCCCGCTGTGACTTGGCTTGTAAAGCTGAGGCATTACCCCTACCTGGGAACCTCATGGTGGAGTCACCCTACTATAGCATGGAGTTACACTCCTTGTAGTGCTGCGCTACCGTGCTTCCTGTAAAGCACTCCAGGCATTCACTCTGCCTGAGAACTCATGAAGGCATTTAAGCCAACCTTCCCACAGAAACCGTTTTCTGCAGAAAACAATAGTAGACAACAGTGTTATAGGTCCGTAACCTCTCCATGTCAAATAGAACATGTACCCACCATTCCTGATATTCTTTCGATTAGTGGTCCTCCCTTGAACCAAAAGTTAGATGCCTAGTAGATAAATCTTTGAACTAATAGCATAAAACTTTATGGTATGAATACAATAATACAAATCATAATGCCTTCAAGCCCATTTTACAAGTTGTATCATCGACCAGCTGGCCTTGAGGCCCTTGGTGAACGGATCCGCCAGGTTCTTCTGACTCCGAACATCAATCACTGCAATAACACCTCTCTTGATAAGATCGTGTACTGCTCTGTGCTTCAACCGTACCGTTCTCTTCTTTCCGTTGAAGAGTTCATTTGATGCCACTGCTGCTGCCGCCTGGTTGTCACAGTATATCGGTATTGCCGGTATCTGAGCCCTAACCACCGGAAGATCATACATGAGCTCCCGAAGCCACTCTGCTTCATCTGTAGCATCATCCAACAAAGAATTCAGATTCCATGGAGGAGCGAGATAACATAGTCTGCTTCTTCGACTTCCACGATTAGCAGCTCCGTCTATGGCGAATACGAATCTACCTGTGGAATACTCGCTCTCCATATCTGAACACCAGCTAGTATCACTGAAGCCTTCCACTACTGACGGATCTCCGCTGTAGAAAAGTGTATATGTCTGAGTTTTCTTGAGATATCTCATAACACCTTCACAGCTTTCCAGTGCTCAACGCCTGGATTGCTAGTGAACCGACTCAGCATTCCCACTGCAAAAGCTATGTCAGGCCTTGTGGCAGTAGTAGCGTACATCAAGCTTCCGATGATGCTATCATACTCCAACTGCCTGACGCTTTCCCTCAAATTTGGCTTCAGCTTCTGATCACTCCGGTATGGTGTATCAATAAAAGGAAGATCTTGATACCCTTAGCGAGTGAGCATCTTCTCAATATAATAGATTGTGACAGCGCTATTCCAGTGCATGTCCAGATGATCTTGAGCCCCAAGATTACGTCGGCATCCCCAAGTCCTTCATACTGAACTTGGTCAAGAGGAATTTCTTGTCTCTGTGACGCAGCTTAAATCCGTACCTAGGATTAGCATGTCGTCCACGTAAAGACATACGATTACTCCTCTTCCGTCAGCAAACTTCGTATAGACACACTTGTCTGTTTCACTGACCCTGTAGCCATTTGACCTTATCACCTTGTCAAACTTCTCATGCCATATTTTGGGAGCTTGTTTCAAACCATACAGAGACTTCATCAACTTGCAGACTTTGTCTTCCAGACCTCTGACGACAAAACCTTTGGTTGTTGCATGTAGATCTCTTCGGTCAGCTCGCCATTAAGGAATGTCGTTTCAATCCATCTGATGTATCCCAGCTTGTGTATTGCTGCTAGAGCAATTTAATCTGATGGTTGTCATCCGAGCACTGAGCATAAGTTTCAAAGTAGTCGATCCCCTGCTTCTGAGCAAACCCCTTGGCCACTAGCCTGGCCTTAAACTTGTCAATGGTTCCATCTGCTTTCATCTTCTTCTTGAAGATCCATTTGCATCCGATGGGTCTTGCTCCTTCTGGTTGGTCAACCAATACCCATGTGTTGTTGGAGGTGATTGAGTCAATCTCGTTGTCTATCGCCTCCTTCCAGTATACAGCATCTCTGGTCTTCATCGCCTCATCATAGGTAAGCGGATCTGCTTCCACATGATAGGTGACGAAGTCATCTCCGAAGTCTTTCGGCCTCCTCGTTCGCTTAGTTGAGGTATCAGCGAGTTCTGGTTCAGCTGGTGTCTCCTTGACGACAGCTTCATCTTGGACTACTGGTTCACTAAAGACTTCTGTCTGCTTTGAACCCTCATCATTCTCCGGAAGATCCGTGAGACAATATTCTTGTGTTTTGTAAACTTGTCCTTCAAAGATTCAGCATCCCGAGATTCGATGATATGGTTTGACTCGATATCAAGGAATCTCCGAGCATCACTCTTCTCGGCATACCCCAAGAAGATCGCCTTCGTAGTCCTTGTCCCCAGCTTCTGAATCTTCAGATCGGGAGCTTCACATAAGCCGACATCCCCACACTCGAATGACATTCAAGTTAGGTCTGACTTTGAACCAGAGTTCATGAGAGGTTCGAAGTTGAATATGGCACTGTCGAATGAACGTTGCCGTTAGTGCAGTTCTCCCCAGTAACACTTTGGAAGACCCGCAGTCAACAGCATGGAGTTCATCATCTCTGTCAACGTTCTGTTCTTCCTTTCTGCTACTCCGTTGATTGAGGAGAGTACGGGCCGTTGCTCATTGATGATTCCATGTTCTTTGCAGAATGATAAGAATTCATGAGACTAATCCCCGCCTCGATCACTCTTAACCTCTTGAGTTGTTGTCCAGTTTGTCGCTCAGCCTCGGCCCTGAACTCCTTGAATTCTCGAATGCTTCGTCTTTAGACTTGAGCAAGTAGACGAAAGCATACTTTGAGAAGTCATCGATGAAAGTAATGAAATACTTCACCCGGCCTTTGTAGAGAATTGTTTGAAGTCACAGATATCTGAGTGAACCAACTCCAGAAGATTGTGCTTCGATGGACCCTGTGAAAGGGTTTCCTTGTGATCTTCGTCTGAGCACATACTTCGCATTTCTCTACCTTACCCCCACACTTGGAGATAAGTCCTAGACTACACATTCTGTTAATCCTTTTACAATGAACATGTCCTAGCCTATTATGCCACAACTCAGAGAATAATCAGAAAAAGTGATTGCATTTATATTATCATGCTGGGTTACAACAAGCTGAATCTTGTACATTCCTTCAGTTTGGAAAGCTTTTCCGAAGAATGTACCCTTCTTGGACATCACCAACTGGCCAGCATTGATGTCCATCCTCAAGCCTGCGTTGCAGAGCAGACTTCCAGAGATCAGGTTCTTAGCAATTACGGAAATGCTTCATACCTTGCAGCGTCAGAGGTTTCCCCGATGTGAGTTTCAGCTCCACCGTCCCGATCCCCAGTACTTCAGCTTGTGCCTGGTTTGCCATTATGACCTTCTCTGAAGTTGCTCATAAGAGACGAACCAGTCTTTGTCTGAACAGACATCGCAGGTCGCACCAGTGTCTATCCACCAGTCCAAGTTAGCCCCCACAGTTACAACCTGTGCTATCATGGCAACTAGATTAGTAATCATAGAAACCTTACTAGGCTCACCTTGTTCTTTGGGCTTGGACTTGCATTCGGATTTGTAGTGGCCCTTCTTGCCACAATTGAAGCAAGTCACATGGGACTTGGACTTCTGCTGCTTGAAAGCAGGACCCTTCACTTTCAGATTCGTGAAGTCCTTCTTTTTGCGATGAGAAGCAGCCTGCTTCCCCTGGAACTCTCTGGTTTGGACCAGATTTGCCTTCGCCAGTTGTTCGGACAGAGTATCCATCTTCTGTTGAGAGCGCATCTCATCCTCAACATGGATATCTTGCAAGAAATCTTCCAAGCTAATTTCCATCTTCTTTCGATGCATCCTTGCATAGAAGTTGCTCCATTCTGTAGGAAGTTTCGCGACGATCCCTCCAACGACAAACTTGTCGACGAGGGGCATGTTCTCGTCTTCTAGTTTCTAACGCAACTTCAGAAACTCCTTCACTTGGGGCAGCATCGCCTTCTCGTCTTCGAAGGTCCACTTGTGGTATTTTTCTACCATGAAGATCTTGGACCGGTTCTCGTCATCTTCATAGAGCTTTTCCAAGGAGTCCCATATCTCTTTGGCAGATGTCTTCTTGGAGTAGGACTCTGCCAGAGAGTCTTCCATGGAATTGAGTATCAGTAGTTTATATATACCATTTTCTCTCTTCCACTTTGCTTGCTTGGTCGTAGCAGCGGCCACAGCCGCAGCAGATCCAGTGGTTGGAACGATCGGTTCTTCTTCTGACAGCACGTAATCAATATTCACGAGTTGAAGATTTAAAGTGACCTTTCGTCTCCATATCTGGAAGTGTTCGCCATCGAATTTCTCCAACTTGTTAAAGTCGGTATCGATGAGCGAAGCACGAGAATTATCCATCTTCTCAATAAAGCTTTGAGATTGTTAGTGCCGAGGCACAATTTGTCGATGGAAAATTCTGAAACTGAAAGAATTGTACACACAACGTTTCAAATGCAGCACCTTAAAGAAGATGTGCAACAGAGATCCTGGAGGATTCTGAATTACGAGGATCTAAAAAGATTCTACGTAATACACAAAAAATCTAAAGAGACTTTGTGCAAGCAACTATCGGCAGTAGAGCTTCTAAAAAGAAGTTACTGTAAAAGGCAACAGCAGCGATGACAGGCGAGAATGAGATGCCGGGGTGAATGAACCACCATTGCTCAAAGCTTTATTCGCCCCACACGAGCACGAACAGCTTCCAGGAACCAGCAAGTTCACGAAGAACTTCTGGAACGCTCGTAAGTCAATATTTGAGACTTGAACGGGCTTCCTGGACTTAACAGACTCCCTCAACTCTCTTCTTGGTGCATCTTTCAAAGGAGGCCAAGGGGCTCTATTTATAGAGTGGAGTTGAGACTTCACCTCTTCTCCTATCCGATGTGGGACTAAAATACCAATACTCAAAAATAGAGTTTGATATTTTAGATCATCCCACAATCAGTATAGAAGTGTGCTAGTCCACGCCTACCCTCCGAACACTCCCATGCATGCACGAGACATCCTGGAGTCCGTGTCCGAGTCTGAGTCCGCACAACAAAAATTAACTTGCATTCTTGTTGGATTTAATACTTTTTCCTTCTAGGAAAATACTTCCACATGGCACAAACTTGTGCCCCACTACACCTCATGTGCACACCTCAACACAAGCAATGCATTATATTGAGATACTCACCATTTGGTGTAGCCGATGTGGGACTATCTTTTCTAGTCCAAAGGCAAAAATACCAACAATTATTTCATAGTCTTCCATGGTTAAAACTAGGTCACGTGACAACTAGCTTGATTTAGGCTCAAGTTGGTATAAAACTACACTTGAAAGCTACCATAAAATATATAAAATAAATATAATTTAATAATTCTATAAATAATAGTTATTATATCTATAATTAAGATTTATTCATCTTTATAGGCATTAACTATGGTAACTATTTGCTATTGTCGACTAGTTGCAAAATATGTCCTTTATTCAATTGATTGGAAAATTTTAACACACAATAAATATAATTTTATATTTTGGAATAAATAGTAAAAAAAGGTTTATTTTAGAGGATTCTATTTGGAAATCATAGTTTATATCATGAAAAATTAGTACGTCAAGGCGGTGGTTATACATGGCCAAATTACAAGTTGATTTTCGAAGTTTTTCGGTGTTCAATGGGTTGTCCTACGAAGATAGATGTACAAACATGTAAAAAAATTAACAAGATCGAAATGGAGAATATTGGGTGATAGAGGGATATGTTAGTGATGTTACCAAGTAATTACTTGATATCATGGTGCATCACATTAATGGTGCAAACACTGACGCCCAAGAACTGGTTCAACCTGGGCTAACTTTTGTAAAACGCTTGCCTCGGACAAACTATTGTGATCCACGTGATGTGGCAACAGGAGATGATAGAAGGCACATAGGGGTATATGTTAGAGTTGGTTTGATGGAGTTTTGATCGATAAAAAGTAGAGAAACAAGGGTCAAAAAATGCAAAATCTATTGTTTAGATTTCTGTATTCGACATAAATTGGTGCTCAGATTTGGCCTTATAATAACCAAACGGCTTACCGTGGCAACTCGAAACCTTAGTAGGATCAAAGAGGGATGTCTTGGGGTCATCTTCGAGGTGGTGGTTCATCAGAAAAGGATCGGGAAGGTGGTACGAAGCTGCTGGGTTCACGGTGTAGGCAGCGGTAGTTACGCAAGTAGGGGTCGCATTTTTAGGGTTTATAGGTGGTGGTCGGCCTCATGTGTGGGTTTTATATGTAAAGTTTGTTAGGAGGATCTTTTAGGGTTCTCATGGGCTTTGGTTACAAGTGATTTGGTGAGTTTTTGGACTATATATCAATTTATATGTTGACTCAATCTTTTAGAAGATCCAAATTATGACTGGTGTTTATGGAGGTTGTAATCTTTGATTGAAATCTATATTGTCTGTACAAAAACTGAATAAAATCAATCTAAAATATTCACATTAGGCTAGGGAAATCTATGTTAGGCTCTACCACTCCTATATTGGTTAGTTTCAAGTCGGTGTAGTTAGTTAGGTTCCTAAAGCCCGAAAATGTGTCTTTTGTTACTTTTGTGTATAAGAAGCACATGACTTAATTGACTGGGGCACAAGTGGCATGTATGTAGTAGGATCTGAGTAGATCAAAACATATATTGGTTCGAATTATTTGAGTCGATGTTGGGACTCAAATTTCAATTGGAAAGGACAACAGTAATACGATAGGTGTTAGAATTGGGACTTTTGAATCCGAATGTTGCACAATAAAAGTACAGTACAAGAAGACGTGTCTGAGTAGGACATGATAGGCATAAACAAAGGTGGATTCATCTAGATCATGCAGATGAAATTTGTTGGAGAAATCGACTAAGGTTGTGCTCATAAAATCCAAGCTACGGTAAAGGGTACTTAACGGCCAAATTGAAAGTAGAATTTTTTTAATTATAGTTAATCCTATTAAATATCAAAAATAAATTCCAAAAAATCAGGGGGCTTATATCCTACACATCTTAGAAAATTTTGTGCTCAAAATTAAATACTATAATATAACAACAAATAATAATATATAATACAGCGTACATACCTATCCCATAAAGAGATGAGAACATCATTCATGAATCACAAAATGAAAGAATAGCGGCATCGAGACTACAACCAGAGTCATATCTATCATTGAAGCAATGTGACACTACTACACTAAACAAGGACTAGAGCTGTCGTATCATGCTGAGATAAAATATATCCTATAGCCATGATCAAGCTAAAGGACATCTGTGTCGCAACTTTGGTTGATAGGCTATCATAGCACAATGGCCCAGACCTACAACCAAATAAGGACAAGAGATGTACCACACACCATGGCAGTCCATGTCCCTCGACTACTAACAAAAGGAATATTTCAACGTCAATCAGACTTATAATCTGCCAACCAATCCGGATTTTCTAGGATGACATTGATTTCTTAAAATATGATTAACAAATCGTAAAAGCCATAATCTAACTTAGATATCCTTAAAATTCTTATATCCTATCTTCTCTCGTCTAGTCCCCCAATCTTATATGCCTGATTTTCCTCAATGTTGCTCACGACATCGTGGTGTTCTACAGCTGAGAATATACCACTATGTGCACCCTAATTCGAACAAAATTATTCTAGTTACAATTCTTCTAAAAATTTCTAACTAAACCACATCGATGAATGTTACTAGTCTACTTAAGGTAAGGCTTCTAACTTGGCCCTCACGTCTTTATCTATGACTAATCTGTAAGTTCTATTAATCATTAATCTCTATATTATATTCCTATAAGTTATATAACCAACTTCTTTAGTAGGTTATTTATCGATCAACACATTCTACAAATAAAAAATCTATACAATTCTTACAAGTGTGCCTAACCATTTTATACCTACCTGTTGGTAACGGTCGAGTTTGACAAATTATAAGCCCTCTAATGTTTTAAGAATTTTTTATATGATTTACATTTATTAAACTATATTTTATTTTTAATTTGACTATATATGCACTTTACCATAGCTTTAATTTTTGAAACGTAGCATTGGTCAATTTTTTGAAACAAGTTCCATATTCGTGTTCTAGACGAGTCCACCTTTATTTTGGTATATCATGTTCTACTCAAACATATTTTCTTGCACAACATTTCTCTTGCACAACTTTAGAGTCAAAATAATCATTTTAGGCTTTACCGCAACATTCAATGTACTTTCCAATTCTAATTTGAGGCCCAAACCTGATCCAATGTTTCTACCCAATATATATTTTTGACCTATTTTGAGTCTACTACACACATGCCAATGGTGTCCAACTCAATTGAGTTCACATGTACTATTTATTATCAAATGGCACACAAGAACCAATTAATAGGCTTTTGGGTCCTATTTCGACTCTATTAAATCTATCAATCCAAACCTAGCCCAACAAATTGTGCAAGCACCAATTCTAGCGTATCCTAACCTAATATGACCATTTTAGACTTATTTTATTGATTAATATGCAGCCATATTAATTAAATTTATAAAACAAACTCAATATTCACTTTCCTAATTTGGATCCTATTTAAATCCTTGGAGATATATCTTAGTTATCTTTTAATTGGGCTAGCAAATCTTAACCAAATCTCAACAAATCAAACTCATATCTCCAAAAATCTTTTCCCTACTCAAAACCAGCACCCGCTCCCTTTTCTTGGATGGTTTTTATATATAAAATATCATAAAACCGAGAGCCCTTTTCTATTTTTGCACTTTCCTTTCCACCCGACAGAGACCTTACACAACTGACCCTTTTAGCCACTTCACCACCGTCATCTTGAAAGTAAGACACCCCCTAAAACCCATGCACCTTTCCGAGGAGCCACAACCTCTATTTTGGTCTGTACGAGGCGTGGAAGTCACCCAAAATCGTTTGCACTTGTGCTAAAATGACACAACAGGTATGTATTTTCTACACCATGTTTTCTCGACTTATATTTGTCTGTTTGCCGCAAAACTTAAACTAATACGAAGTCCTACGTGTCTATTTTTATCTTCAATTGGCCACCATTTAGTTCCGTACCATTTGTCAGTGGCGGCCGTTGCACGATCGTTGGTCCAGACTAAACCAATTTTGGTGCGTGCGATTTGTGCCAACTTGCGGAGCCTTTCAACCTCTCGAAAAATATTGGTACCGCTCTTATCATCTTGTTCTATCATTCTGATATGCTTGTTGGCCATCTCATTGAGTTTCTCATATTTTTAAAAATTTGTTTGCATCGTACAAGTTGTCGAACGTTGATTTTCGTCGAAACTAATGTTGTGTTCAAACCCGAAACTTTGTAATTTTATAAAATGATTATTTTGTTTATTTTGCTACAAAAATCATATTCTTAATTATTTACTGAATTATTCCAAATTTAATAATTATTTTTAAGTTATTTATTTTTGTGTTCAATCTGGTCGGATAGTTGATTAGTGTTGATACTAGTGGAATACTAGTTAGAGACTAGTTTTCTCGTATATATTATAGTTAAATAATTATTATAAATATTTTTGGAAAATATTTTAGAATTAAATATTATATTTTCTCTTTTACAAAAAAATTATTTTGTCATGTTGATACTAGTTTGATGTAGTTAGATATTTGTTTTGTTGGTCTAAAATTATTTTAAAAATATTTTAAATAAATTTCCAAAATTAAATATTGTATTTCTATTTTATAAAAATATTAATTTTATTTTGGTGACTTGATATTATGTATGTTAGATATGGTTATATATACGGTTTGGTACTAGTATAGTTATAATATGGTTAGTCGAGGCTATATATAGTATTGTGGTATATAGTGTGTATATGACATCGACATGTCTTTAATTAGTCGTTTTATTATATATTAGGAGTACATGACAGTATGACCGATGATACTGGAGTCGGACCATAGTACGTACGCTTGGAGACCGCAAACAACATTACCTTGCCAATGTTACAGTTTGTCGTTCTTTTTCTTGTTTGTTGTATTTTGTTTCTTGATTCATTATCATTGAAGACGTAGGACTAGTCAGTACTTTGCGTCCGTATTGCACTCAGGTGTCGATGACTTCTTTTGGTCATTGAGTATCGATACTAGGTATTGCATATATATATTTTGTTCGTGTTCACTGACAGGATAGACCACAGGACACCGACACAATTTATGATACAGAATCTATATGAGTATTCATGGTTATTGTAACACCCAGTTTTCTGAAATTGGGATATTTTGAAAATTTATTTTTTTTATTATTAAATAATGGTGATTTAGTCATGTTATGAATTTTGGTGATTTTTAGATAGTTTAAAACTATTTTCTAAGTCATGGCTTATGACTTTATGATTTTACTAGTATAACCCTAGTGTAAACCCTAGAGATTTCATAACCTAGAGACTAATCATGACCATGTAAGCCTAACCATGTGATTAGGATATCAAATTACCACTTTTTGGTCAAAAGGATATTTTGGTAATTTATTAGAATTTATTTTGATTTATGTAATTTATTATTATTTAATTAGTTGATTAGTGTCATGTTGGCTCCTAACCTAGTTTAGCACTAATCTAGAGGTTAGCAACTAACCTAGAAGACTAAGTAGAGGATGTTAACTTTATGTATAAATATCTAGGTTTGATAAATATCTAGATATGTTACTTTTTAGATATTTTAGAAACCTAAATATCTATCTACTTGGTCCAAGACTTAGAAGCTAAGTTTGCAAGGTGACAGGAACCCTAAATATCTACCCTACCCCCCCCCCCCCCCCCCCCCCCCCCCCCCCCCCCATGGCTGCCAACCCATACCCCCTTCCATATAAACACACCCCCCCTTCATTCATGCCTCCTTTCATTTCATAAAAACCTAGTTTTTCCTACAACTTCACACCCTCACCATTTAATCATTTTGACTCCAAATTGAGCATAGTTTCTTGCATTAGAACCCCCTACACTAGAGGATACCAGTTATGGCTTGCTAGCAAGGAAATTGTGGAGCTTTGGACATTGGGAGTTGAAGGAGGTTTTCATTCAAATAGGCCTATTATTGAGGATTTTGCACTCATAGGTAAACACCCTCAAACCTAGTTAATATTATATTTTCTCTTCATGGTTGCATGCATATAGGTATACCCTAGCTGTGGGTCAAGTTTGGTAGGATCTAGGTTGGATTTGGTGTCCGTATCGGACACGTATCCATGGTTTTAAATAAGTGTTTGGTGAAATGCCACTTAGGTTTTAATGTTGTGTTTTTGTGAAACAAATTATATTTTTGGGTAGCCCTAGACATGTAGGACACAACCCTAGTTGACTGAGCACACTTCATGTCGTGTCCGTGTCCAAAACGGGATACGAATACACTGTTAACACCACACTATGCACACTGTAAAACCCTACTGTTTGACACTTCGTATCGTATCCACACGTGTCGTAGACACGATACAGAAACCTAGACACGAACCTAACCACCCACCAACCTACTGACACGAGCACAAGGCTCTACGTGCCACGTGACTTCGACATGCGTGCACGAGACTGTGCACGCTGTCCTGCTACCCGACACTGATTGCGGACACGACACAACACGTGGAGGGGTGACACTTGGTGGACACGAGGGGGCAATATCTGCGAACATGCCCCCCAAGTTTCGTGTCTTCTAGTGTTATGTCGGACACGAATTCGTGTGTGCATCGAATTTGTACTGACAGCACACACGTGGAAATTGGGCTCTGATACGGGCTCGGACACGACACTGTACGACACTTGGACACGTTTCAGGCTGTGGGACACCTAGACCAACCCTAGGCGAACCTAGGGACACGACCACGAGACACATGGATACGTGTGTCATGTCCTACACGCGTGTGCATCTCTGCACGACGCTGTGACACTGTGGTGTCTGGAATTTACCCGATTGGGGTTTTTCACTCTTAGACACGTCGTGTCGCGTTGTGGTGGACACTTGAGGACACGAGGGACACGAGTATACCTAGGGGCACGATTACCAACCATTAGATTAGGGTATTAGCTAGGTTTTGGTGTTGATTTTGGGTTTACCCCACTGTTCAGGAATGAACAGTATTTCCTGTTTTATTTTAGTATTTTAAATGAATTTTGAATTGATTTTTATGTTGATACACATGCGTATTTATGTATATATAAACTGTATATGTATGAATATATGTATATGAGTGTGTGGGTATGTGTATGTATACGTAAATGTATATATATAGGTATGTATAGGTGATATATATATATGTAATGTATGTGTGTGTGCTTGTGCTCCTTTCTCAGTTTTCTGAGAACAGAAAACTCCCCTACTGTCTACACACACACACACCACTGCCTTTCCATGACCCCCCCTCACACACACACTTTTCACACACACTCTCACCCTCTCATTCCACTCTCTCTCTATATATATATGTCATGTATATATATATATGTTATATTATATATAATTATATATGGGTATCCATAGTTGAGTGTATATATGGGTTTATATATATATATAAAAATGTATATATATGTATATATGTTAGCTATCTATATATGTATATATATATATATATATATATATATATGTATTATATATATTTGGTTATCTATATATAGTTGGTATATATATATATATATATATATATATATATATATATATATATATATATATTTATATATATATATATATATATATATAATGGGATATATATATATTATATATATGTGGGTATTATATATATAGTTAGATATATATGTAGGTTATATATAGGTGAGAATATATGGTATTAGATATATATTGTATAGATGTATGGCTATAGACACCTATATGAGATACCTATACATGGTATCTAGTTACACTAGCCTATAGCCTATGGTTAGTGAGTTTGGAATTGACCAATAGGCTTAGTAGACCTAGGTTGACTAGCAAGTTGACCCTTGTTGACCATTGTTGACCAAAATCAACTATAGATCAAACCTTGACCTAATTGACCTAGAAATGACTTGGATGAACATAGAAGGACTATTTGACTAAGGTTTGACTAAACCCTAACTAGATGATTAGGTTAACCATATGGATTATGAGGATAATCCTATGTAGATTAAGATATGTATGGGATTAAGTGAGATACTTAGAGTTGAGTCATGACTTGAGTTGGAGTATAGGATTAGCTTGATTATAGGATTAAGGTTGGTATTGTACTATATATATTTTGTGTGATATACTTGTATAGGAGATTGGTTATGCCTTAGCTTTGTGGTATAGAATCCTTGGTATCCTAAGATATGATAGCCTATGATGGTTTGAGTTAGCCTTATAGAGTTGACCCTGGACCTAATTACCTTGTTGAATAGTCTATGTTTGACCATGTATGACTTAGTTTAACTTCTTGTGACCTAGTATGACTTGATTTGACTTAGTTTGACTGTAGAGTTGACCAAGTTTGACTTTGACCTAGATTGGCTTAGAAATTATATAGATTGCATTGTAGATTTTATTTACCTTCATATTAGATATGTCATAACTGTATTGCTCTATTTTAGGACATTGTGACCCTGGTACAGATATCTGATATTACACTACTCTTTTAAGAGTATCAGGCGAGTACATTCTCTGATAGTTCTCTCATTTATTTGTCAATTACTGTATTTCAGTTCTAGTTAGTTCTATGTGATTCTCTGTATCAACATGTATGGATATTTCTGGATTCATGTATCGACACATACCTTACTTGCTGGCCTCTGTTACTGGAGTCATTGGAATCATTCCGGAATCATTTCTGAAATTATCATGTATTGGCCGGACTCATCTCGATTCTTTTGTCGATTTTGGATTCACTTGCTGGGCGGGGAAATATTGAGTAAGACATGTAGACATACCCCAAATCTGGAATCTCCTACTGGAATCTCCCGGAAGCATAGCCATCTCTTGCCTGATCCGTGAGAGATGTGCCTAATACCTACAGCCATTTACATGTCGACCTCGGTATTTTAAAACACACTGTTAGATCATAGTTGGACTCACCCTGGATTCATTGATCACTGTTGGACTCATCTTGTACTGAAAATCATCTGGTATCGGATTATATGGACTGGACTCACACTGGGATTACATTAGACTTATATCGTACTGTCTGGACTCATACATGTTATTCTAGTTCAGTTAGCTTTTATTACAGTCTTCATTGCCATAATTCTTCTCTTGTTTTAGTTACCTTTCTTTTCTTGTATCTTACTGTTTCTCTATGCCATCATTACCTGTATAAAACTGCCATGCTCATCAATAAAACTGTCTCTAACTGCTTTATAGTTCTTTGTCATTTACTTGGATTTTCTAGATGAGTTGTACTCGTTCCTGTCCTGATTGGACCTGTTGAAAATATTACAGATGATAATCCTGAGGACACATGCCCTACTTACCATGGACCTGGCGAGGGATTAGCTACCTTTGGTCCCGACTCTCAGGAGTGATTCAGGAGATTAGCTAGTAGACTACTTTAGCTTTCATGTTTTGACTTGTTGTATTAAAGTTAAGATATTGAGTTTGTATTAAGTTTATTTGAGACATTATTGTATTATTTTAGTAGTTAGTTGTTGTTGTCTTTAATTCCTTAGGTATAACTTCTGTGTTATCTTATCGTGTTTTAGACTGTGATTGAGTATATCCTATCCTTTACTTGTCCTCCATTCGGAGCTGATATCTGGACAAGTACATTATATACACTGCATGAGATTAGTTAGCAACCTAGGACAGCTTACTACCGCCGACACTGCGGTGTAGGCTGGACGTACCCACTTCTCGTGCCCCTATACAGGGTGCGGGTCGTGACACGTTTTTAGTGGTGGCCCATGTAGGTCGAGACTAAATTGTTTGGTTACGTTATTGTACCAAGCATGCCTACAATTAGGAACTTAAGGTAATTAGACAACATTAGGAATGACGCTTAGAACACCTAGAGGAATACCAACATAGGAAATACATCCCATGCTTGCTATTATAATTAAATTTTCTTGTCTATGATTGTTTTGCTTTAAAGAGTCCTTATAAGTCCTTTTTATTGTAATTTGATGGTGCTTACTCGTTCATCCCAGTATGTCTCACCTGAGAATGGCACACTCCCCATCCAGTCAGCTGACCAGTTGACTGATACACCACCACCTTCCACATTTCCCCACTCCACAAATCCAAAAACCCAGATGCCTCCACCACCTTCCACATCACAGGCCCAGCAGGACCCAATACTTCCACCACCCCCTATCACTATACCTACCCAGGCTTCCGTCATACTCGACGGGAACCAACTGCTCACTTTGATCCAGGGGTTCCTAACAACCCATCAGAAGCAGACCACTCTACTCCGCCAGAGCATGGATCATTCCGAGGAACGTACCGTGGTCCCACCACCTGTAGAGCCGCGGCAGAGAGCGGGGACGATCAAGGACTTCATGGGTCTGAACCCCAAGGAGTTCTTAGGGACTGAGGGCATAGTAGTAGCAGATGACTGGTTAGACTCGGTAGAGAGAAAGCTCATTGGAGTTAGGATGCCGGATGACCTCCAGGTCGAGGCAGCGGGATTTCTGCTGATAGATTTGGCAGGAGTTTGGTTCCGAAATGAGTTGTTGTTTGCGAGAGGGAGAGCCACTTGGGATCAGTTCAAGAAGAAATTCTTCTCGACCACCGCTAGGGTAGCCATGGGGCTACGATTCCAGAACATCCAGCAGGGGAACCGTTTTGTTGACGAGTATGCGGCAGAGTTTAGTCGCCTGAGCCGTTTCGCTCCTAGTTTGGTTGCTGACCGTGAGGAGATGACGTGTAGGTTTTGCCATGGTCTAGTTCCAGACATTGGCATTCTTATAGTGGCGAACGGTATGACTGACTACTACCAGATCTTAGAGTTAGCCCGGAGTATCGAGGAGCGTCTTCTGTCTTACAAGAGGCCGACTTCTATACACATTGAGGGACCCTCCAAGCGTCAGGCTTTCCAGCAGAAAGTGCCGACGCTACACCAGTAGACATATCGTCCTCCCACACCACATCATTCGACCGCCAGTTAGAGCCCCGGGACCCCGAAAGCAGAGGCCATTTCAGCAGGTGCAGCATCAGTATCGGGGTCAGGACCCGAAGACGATCAGTTGTTCATACTGCAGGAAGCAGGGACACACCAGAAAGCAGTGTAGGAAGAGGCTGAAGGTTTGCTATACCTGTGGGTCTGATACTCACCAGAAGATGGATTGTCCTGTTGCACCTCCTTATGAGGGTGCTAGGCCACCTGTAGCTCAGTACCAGAGGGGTGGAGCTTTTGCGATGACGGTCGAAGAGACCAACGCTGCAGGTGACGGGTTAGCAGGTTTGTCTTTTCTGTCCTTCCTTTTCCATCTTGTTGTGTGGTTCCATTAGTACCTGTCAGGATATGCTTGTGATATACTAGATAGTATAGTTACCCTGTTAGAGACTGTAAAATCACGACCAGTAGGACTATGATTACATGTTATCTTTTGACTTTGATTAACTGGGGGTTTGACCTAGGAGGAGTACGACCATCTTAATTTCGAGGACGAAATTTTTCTAAGGAGGATAGACTTGTAACACCCAGTTTTCTGAAATTGGGATATTTTGAAAATTTATTATTTTTATTATTAAATAATGGTGATTTAGTCATGTTATGAATTTTGGTGATTTTGAGATAGTTTAAAACTATTTTCTAAGTCATGGCTTATGACTTTGTGATTTTACTAGTATAACCCTAGTGTAAACCCTAGAGATTTCATAACCTAGAGACTAACCATGACCATATAAGCCTAACCATGTGATTAGGATATCAAATTACCACTTTTTGGTCAAAAGGGTATTTTGGTAATTTATTAGAATTTATTTGGATTTATGTAATTTATTATTATTTAATTAGTTGATTAGTGTCATGTTGGCTCCTAACCTAGTTTAGCACTAATCTAGAGGTTAGCAACTAACCTAGAAGACTAAGTAGAGGATGTTAACTTTATGTATAAATATCTAGGTTTGATAAATATCTAGATATGTTACTTTTTAGATATTTTAGAAACCTAAATATCTATCTACTTGGTCCAAGACTTAGAAGCTAAGTTTGCAAGGTGGTAGGAACCCTAAATATCTACCCCCCCCCCCCCCATATGGCTGCCAACCCATACCCCCTTCCATATAAACACACCCCCCCTTCATTCATGCCTCCTTTCATTTCATAAAAACCTAGTTTTTCCTACAACTTCACACCCTCACCATTTAATCATTTTGACTCCAAATTGAGCCTAGTTTCTTGCATTAGAACCCCCTACACTAGAGGATACCATTTATGGCTTGCTAGCAAGGAAATTGTGGAGCTTTGGACATTGGGAGTTGAAGGAGGTTTTCATTCAAATAGGCCTATTATTGAGGATTTTGCACTCATAGGTAAACACCCTCAAACCTAGTTAATATTGTATTTTCTCTTCATGGTTGCATGCATATAGGTATACCCTAGCTGTGAGTCAAGTTTGGTAGGATCTAGGTTGGATTTGGTGTCCGTATCGGACACGTATCCATGGTTTTAACCGGACTTCAGAATTCTTCTAACCTCGTTATTCCTAAAACCATATCTTAGTTTCTAAGGTGGGTAGACTGTAACCCTTCTTAGAATATACGAGGATTACCGATTGATTAGAATAGTTTTCCCATTAGAATGATAATTAGTGCCCCATGGACTCCCACTTTCCATTTAGATCATTTTGTGTCCCCGGCCGTGTCATTAATATTCGGAGCATGAGACCAACTATTACCTTTCAACAAATTTCATATGCAAGATCTAGACGAGCCCACATTCATCTAGGTATATCATGTCCCACTCAAACTCGTCCCCTTGTACTCTATTTTTGGGGTACGATTTTCAGGTTAAAAGGACTAGTTATAACTTTCACCATAGTACCGATACACTTTCCAACCCCCATTAGAGCCTTGACCACGACCCCATTCCTTCGACCCAAAATATGGTTGTGATCTACTCGAAGCCTATTACGCACATGCCACTAGTGTGCCATCCAATTGAGGCCTCATGTGCTACTTAAATACAAAAGTCACTGAAGGCACATATTGGGCTTGAGGGACCTAGCTAACTAACTGGACTGGCAACTAGCTCAACCACTTGGGTTGAAACCTATTCCAGGTCATCCTAATCTAGTAGGAATAGTTTTATCATTGGGATCCTGTCCAACCAATGTAGATTGAAATCCAAGGATCATCCAACCAACGATTGCTATCCAAATAGAGAACCCATTAAGACCACAATTTTGATTTCTCAAATTCTGTTCCATTATGGAACCTTGTTTGAATTAGAATTTTGAGAACGAGACTTCGGTATTGCACGGATTGCAGGCCACTCTAAGTAACGAAGGGCTCTTCGACGTAGCAAGTGACTGAACTAGAGTAGCCCAATCTAGCAAATAAGTCAACGGTTCATAGACTTTCTTTCTATCTGCAACATTGGATACTCTCCACTGCTCTTAAAATTTCACAGTTGCTTTCGATTATTCTGCCTTATCTTTCTGTCCTTTCTACTTCGGAGCGACGAATAGTCATGCTTACTAGAAATTACCAATATTTTTAAGCTACTTGTGTAAATTTGTTGCTGTTAAATTTTGGATTGCTTGATAAATACGAGAGGAGTGTAGATACCATATGCCTAGATAATTGTTGGTAGGATTGTTAGCAACCAGTTAGAAGATTATAAGATTTTTAGTTTGATGGAGTAGTGTGACAAAAGGTGGGTAGAAGTTCTCAAGTATTTGGAGTTATGAAATGGCTAGAAAAGGTTATAAAATATTTTGAGTGATTAAATTGAGGAGATTAAGATTAAGGTAGACTTTCTTTTAGAATTTTAAGAATAGTTACGAATTAGAATTTCGAGGACAAAATTATTCTAAGGTGGGTAGATTTGTAAGCCCACTTCCCAATTTTTTAATTTTATTTGTTTATGATTAATTTTATGGCCATTGTGAGTCATGCCAAAGCTTGTAGGTGGGCTATGACCATATTAAGGTCATATGACCTCTAAATAGCTTATATATGTATTATTTAGCTATTTTATATTTTTCTACAATTTTTGGATATTTGTAGGTATTTAATATTTAAGGTTTTATTATTTTTAGGACTTTCAGGATTTACTGTAAGGTCATACGGGGGTATTTCGGGACCAAATATTTTTACTTGGGCTCTAAATGACTAAAAATATTTTCTAGAATATTTTAGAATTTTTTTGAATTTTTTTAGATTTTTTGGAAATTTTTATATAATTAAAACCTATAGAAATAATATTTTATAGGCTTTGGAAATTTACTGTGAGGTCACATGATGATATTTTGTGTTAAAAATATTTTAATTAGATTCTAGACACTTAGAAATATTTTCTAGAATTTTTTAGAATTTTTCTGGATTTTTCTGGATTTTTCTGCAATTTATTTTGATTTATTTGGACTTAAAACGATTTTTAAATGATTTTCTGAATTAAATAAATAATTACCCAATAATCCACCGGGGGGCCCACCTGTCGGCACTGCTACAGTAACCGCCTCTCTCTCTCTCCTATATATATGCATTGTATATTCACAAACCCTAATTAATTATAGCCTCCTCCTTTTGGAGTTTGATCCTGGTGATTCTCCGACTTCCCGAGGCGATTGCCGTCAACTCGGACCTCATTTTCGTGTGCCGTTTTTTTTTGTTGGAAACGAATTGAGGTATAGTTTTGAATATCTAATTTATTTTCATAATTTATGAACCTAAATTTCTGGAAAATTTTTAGAGTGTCGGTTGTCCAAAACTTGCCACGTTTTTGTGTTTTCGAGATTTCGAGAGAACCAGAAATGGAAATCATGAACCGTTTAAAATTTCGGAAAGCTAACACAGAGCGCTATGACATATATTTTTCCCAGAATTTATTTCATTAATTTAGTATTTTAGTTTTTCTGTTGAACTCAGAACTGATCGGTTGATCCCCGTTTTGGTCACGATTAGCCATAACGGCGATATCTTTTGACCAAAGCGTGATTTTGCGGCATGGTCGATTCCAGCGCACTCTTGGCACTGAAATCTACCAGGGTGCACTTTCAAAATCTAGAGTTCATAGCGTTTGACTAAAAAGTCAATGGTACGTCTCGATTTACGTGCCAGGGTTTCCAAAATTGAGAAACACGACTTTTGATGACCAAACTTGCATGTTTAGATTATATTCAGATTATTATTAGGTTTAATTAGGTTTTTAAGTGAATTATTAAAGAATTAATTATTATTAGATTAGTAACCCAACTAGCCACTATTTAGAACTAGAACATTAGAATTGATTTGTGGTTTTCGTGCACGGTTCGTGGTGCGATATGTGTTATAGGTTGACAGCTTCTAGATCAGCATCCCCTCATCCTCAACTTGTGGCTATGGTTTGTGCAAGGATTCAGGCAAGTGCACTTTCTGATTACTTTTCGATTCACAGTAGTCTTTTCATTTCATGTCTATACATATATCTTGCTGCTTGTTGACACGCTCGTCACACGGAGTAGTCGGGAGGGGAAATATCTTAGTAGACATGTGGACTACCCAGAACTATTTCCATAATGTCTATTCGTGAACAAAAGCACCTGTACACGACACGTTCAGGTGCCGAATTTACCCCTAGCCGTTCACATGTCGAAACGGATATTTCACACCACCTAGGTAGATGTCTTTTATTTTTCCTTTTATCTCCACCGTGCCATGTCATCAGTTTTCTTTCCAGTTTTTATATCTCATATGTTATTTTCATGTCTTGTTAATTCTATTGTGTTTTTGCATTGTCGTCGGTTTGTGTACTTGTTCCATTCCTGACTGGAAACCAACATTTTTCAGGTTTAGCCGCGATCACTCTTAGTATTGGGAAGGCTTGGGTATGCTGAAGTCAAACCTAGAAATAGATAGCAGATGTATCAATTTAATTAACTGTAAAATCTTGTATTTTCTTTAAATATAAATGTTGTAACTGTTGTAATAAACTTAAAAATGTGAATGAGCAGCAAATATTATATTTTATGATTTTGAGCATTTATTTCTTGCGGGCTTGACAGCGTTCTACCGCCAAATCTGCGGCGTAGGCTGGCTTGGACACGTCTCGTATCCGAAAAGCGGGTGCGGGTCGTGACAGAATAGCAACATTGAAAGATTATGGCACCGATGGATCGCCAAGGCGACTCCCGTACGGGAAGTTGCATAATGTGTGAATGAAAGAATGAAAGGATAAGTGAATAAATGAACCAACGAATGAAAGAATTAATACGTGAATGAATCAATGAACGAACAAACAAGTGAAAGAAAGAAAGAAAGAAAGAAAAGAAAGAATGAATGAAAGATAAAGGAAGAAAAGAATGGTTAGCGACAGGTATGACGGGGACGTGCAACGGGGCTCGCTATCCGCTGCACGGACGCCGCCGCCAACCTGGTCGATAACGTATTATGGCTAAGGGTTAGCCTATGGCTCAGAGACAGCCGTTAAGTTAAATGACAAAAAAATACGAAATGGTCATGGACGGACTCGTGCACGAGTGAAAATGGGATTCCAAGGGCAACAAACGACGTTTTCGTGGTCGGCCTAGGCAGAATCATGGCCTACGGGCGGACAGGTGTGCAGGCTTGGGCACATAACCAAACTTATGGCCGGTACTTCAATAGTCTATCAAGGTGTACCAGCCATCACGCTTGATAGATAAGAACGCCAAAGGGGAAATGTCCAAAATGGCTGACATGCCAGCGATCGGTGCATATAGATTTAAGTGGGCTTTGCTGGTGGCAATCCACGTGCAAGTCCTTGCATTAAAATCAAAGTAGTCTAAGTTAACTAAATGAAGCACCCTCTGAACAGACATTGAATGTAACATACAAATGATCAAAAGTACTCCGTGCAAGTGAGTTAGAAAATACGCCTACGACGTGCTAGGACCTGAGGCAGGGACACGCCCTTGACATTGAATGTTTACATGAATGACGATAAGTTGTTATATATAAAATTGTTGGCTAACTTGGTTTTACTTTGGACAGGGAAGGCCGGACGGTAAGTATGGGTAAGTCGTGCCTGTATTTCCATACAAACACTTGAATTCGGCAACACGAGATAGGTTATGGAATATGCCATAAAATTGATCCTAAGGCAAGATTAGAAAGACAATGAATGATAGACGATGCACAAAAGTAAATAGAACGTGTTTGGTAATGATAGCATTATGGACGAGCTAGCCTCCCCACCAGAGCATAACAATGTGCAGATAACCCTACAGTTTGCTTGCAGGATGCAGGAGACGTCGTCGGGTGTGGAGCTT
Organism: Iris pallida; assembly: GCA_029216955.1. Lineage (NCBI taxonomy): Eukaryota > Viridiplantae > Streptophyta > Magnoliopsida > Asparagales > Iridaceae > Iris > Iris pallida. The sequence continues at coordinate 22,501 of JANAVB010011575.1, forward strand.
CCCTCGAACGTGCTAAGGCGCGGAGCTAACTCTGGAGCCTTGGGGCGTTACAAGAAGCTGAAGCACCCTATACTGGACATAATGTATCGAAACATCGCCATGAATCATTCCATCTTGTAAGCCACTTGGCACGCCTTTTATGTTTCAGAGAGAGAGAGCTTGAGAGACTTGTAAACTTGGCCTAGCGCCGCTTGTAAACTTCTTGAAAATCAATAAAGAGTTTGAATTCGCTTCAACTTATGTTCATTTACTTTCCGCTGCAAAAAGGGGGACGCTCTGTGCGACTCTGTGGCCTAGCTCAAATCGGTCGTTTTCGGACTTAGCCTTGCACGGACACAACCTAGGTCCGTGCGGCATCACGCCTTAGCGAGGACGATCGCTCCTACGGAAGTGGGGAGTGACAACTGTGTAGGCTCCTAAATCTCCCATGGTCACTGTTGCCCAGGCACAACCTGAGTGTTCAGTAGCCAAGACACAATCTGTCTCGGCGGCTCAGGCACGGCTTGCTTCTGTTGCCCGTGTGCAGCCTATTCATCCTACTGCCCACGTGCAGTCTACTATTCTCTTTGCTGCCAAGTCGCAGTCTGTTCAAGCCATCCTTGAGGGGCAGTCTACCCATGTTGCTTCCAAGGCACCATCATTAGCCCGTAGGACTATGGCACAACCCAAGCAATCAGCACCTCAGACGCAGTTTGCTACTCTGGCGCAACTCAAGGGAACTAGTCTTTTGGCTATTCCCTCTTCTAATTCTCAAGTTCTGAACTTGGAGAATCAATGTTCTAGTGCCAACACTAGACAGAACAAAGGGAAGAGTCATTTGACACTTCCTCAATTGGCATAATCTGTGTCTAAAATAGTCTCACGACAGAACAAACGAAAATGCTTCTTAGCTGACCCTCTACAAAATAAAGGAAAGCACCCTTTGGTCTTTTCTCAAACTTTCCTGGTCTATGACTCAGTGGAAGATCTATCAGATTCTATTCCTTTAAACAGAGATCTTCGGATCTCTGATATTGGAAAGAATACTGACCAAAGAGGTATCTTACCTACCTCTATGGGGTTTGGTCAAGACCTTTCCACCTTGCAAATTTTAAGATCCAAGCAAGGAAAATTGAGGGTATCACAAACAGAGACACCTGGAGCAGAATTTTCTGATTTACGCACTTATCTTAATAGGCGTCAACCAATATCAACTTTGGCAAAACGTAAGAACCCTATGCCAAAGGCCAATCTGTACCAAAAGCTAAAGTTTGAAAAGAAAGACCCAACCACCTATGCTAATGAGTTGAGTACATCTTTGTACACTCAGGGAACTAAACATCTGAAGAATATGAGATATGTTCCTAACATCATTAAGGAATATGTTCCTCCGACTTCTTCTCGTCCTGTAGTTGTAACTGATTTGTGGCAATGTCTTACACAAAGACGAGAGATTACAGGGATGTCTCCCTCACCCCCAAATCATGCTTCGGATCGCCACTGCCTTCATGAAGTCGTCATCAACTGTTATTGCCAATCGGCTCGACGACCTTTCTTCGATCGTCTGAACTATGCTTCAACTCCTGAACATATAATAGAAGACGAAGATGAGCTATTATATGCTTCTGTCAATATGACTTCTCAAGGCACTGGGGGTGGGAAACGTCCAGGACGTAATGCATCCCATAATTCTAGTCAGCAATACTTAGATCGGATCCACGCATCCAGTGAAGGTGTCTTTCAATACACTAGATCGAGGAATCGACATTTGAATCAAGGTGTCTTTAATCAAGAAGATCTTTCCATTGCCCATGTAGGAGAGGACTCTTTCTCAGAGTTTGACGCAGATAGTGAAAGTTCTGAACAAACTATCTCATCAACAGCAGCAAGAGAAGTGACGGCATATACCATTACAGAAGATCAAGATGTCTCTACTTCAACCAGTCAAGAGCAACGAATTGTTGCATTAGAGGACAAATTGAAGACCATGGCAGAAATGGTGGCAAGAATGCGCACCATAATTGTGGCTCAACATACAGTACCCCCAATTGTAAACCCCGCTACAAATCCTGAGCTCATAGCATCTTCCGTACCTGCTAGTCTGGGGGTACCAACTCCTCAAGTTGCTTCCGTGCCAATTCAAGCTGATCCCAGTCAGTCTGTGCCGGGGGTGGTAATTACCACGTTGTTTCTCCTCCTAACACTTCTAACCAGCCTACCAATTCTCAGACATCAGGGGATGCTAATGAGGCTGTGAAACTCTTACGCACTCAGTTTGAGGCCTTCAAGCAGAAGGATGGCCTACAAAGACTGGGCATAAAGCAACCATATCCTACAGAATGGAAGAAAGTTCCATTTCCTCCTAAGTACAAGCTTCCAACCATTATGCTGTTTGATGGCAGCACTTCTCCAAGTCAGTAAATCAATCATTTTGAGGTGATGACTGATCAATTATAGCCAAATGATGCTCTCCTTACCAGAATGTTCGTCGGTTGTTTAGCCGGTGCAGCCTATGACTGGTATTGTAGCCTGTCTGATGGCTGTATCACTTCTTTTGCAGGTTTCAAACAAATATTCTTGGAACGGTTTTACGAAAAAGTCAACGACATGATGATGTCTGCCCTCATTAAGATTAAACAGAGGCACAATAAATCCACATAGAGTTTCATTAAAAGATTCTGCCGAGAGGCACTCAAAATGCCTTTAGGAACTCCATCTGCTGTAACAATAGACACTTGCAAATCAAACTTGTTACCTATTATCAGTATGTGGATAGGATCTACACAATTCTAGGATTGGCCTTCTTTCATTGTCAATGCCAAAGCAGCCGAGGTCAGTGCCAAAAAGTTCAAGCAGTTAGGAGTCCAAATGACTCGTCCTAACCAAGATAAACATTCTACACCCGGGGGTAGTAATCGCCAGAATAACCGCAAGAGTAAAGAAACACTGGCCATCAATCTCAAGAGCAAGGAGTCTTTGGCTGTCAATGTCACTCAGACGGCATCCACTCCATCAGCACCACCGCAGAAGACAACTCGTCCAAAAGAAGAGTATTCTTTTGATGAAGATGATACTTTAAGCATCTTTGATTGCTTGATCAAAAGCAATAAGCTTCAGCTTCCATAGGCAAAACGGCCAGAAGAAGTGGGTAAAACTGATCATCCTAAATACTGTGTTTATCACATATTTATAGGGCATCCAACCAGAGCATGTTATGTGCTCAAGGGTAAAATCCCGGAGTTGGTCAACTCTGGAGCAATTACTCTGCAACAGGACGAGAAAATGGTGACTGCTAATGTGGTTTCTCTACAATTCGGTGATTTTCTACCACAACTTGTGCAAGATGGTGTTGTCCCTATTCCAAGGACTACTTTTGAAATTGTGAATCTCCCACCTCCTCAAAATGAAGGTCTTGTTCAGCTGTCAACTGACAGAGGAGAGATTATGTGGATTCATCCAAATCTGGTAGCAGAATTTGAAATGCCTTCCTCTTCTAAGCAAAAGAAGCATTCCAGATCTAAATTCAAGAACTGCAATATGGTATTCTTTGAACCAATAACAGAAGAAGAAATTCTAATGGACACTAGATCAGGGAAACCCTATCTTCGAGAGTATTCCGAAAATTAAGAGAACCCTGCTTCGTCTCCTGATGTTCCTCCATCATCATCTTCTCCTGGCGAGAATACACCATCCACATCCTTATCGGTGGTCGAACCATCTCCTCCTAAACCAACATCAGCAGACAAGAGGAAGCAACCTGTTCGCTTTGACAAAGCATTAAAGAAGTCCTCATCTCTTGGACTTGAAATCCTTACAATTTTGACATATTGGCTCAATTGGCCAATACTCCAACAAGATTGTCAATCTTCGAACTTTTACGTCTCTTAAAAGAAACTCGAGAAACGTTAAGTGAAGCCTTGATGCAGGATGATACTTGTCTCATTCTCCTCAAGAAGCCTGAAAAGGAGCAGTCAGCTGTGCACATTGTCATAGTGTATTTGAATTAATGCCCAATATTACTTTTACACAAGATGACATGTTGTTAGAAGATAATCGTCATGATCGCCCTCTTTATTTCACGGAGTATGTAGACACCATGAAAGTCGATCGCATTCTGATTGACCCCGGGTCTGCACTTAGCATTATGCCAAAGTCTTTACTGGATGCTTTGAAGATCCCAGTGCATAACCTTTCTACGACTATCACTACCATCTTGGGGTTAAATCAAGGAAGAAGTGAACCTTTGGGGAAGATACACCTAAAACATCAAATTGACAATCTTCGTACAAAGGTAACTTTCTATGTTATTAACAATCATGGCTCATACAACGCTTTGTTGGGAAGGCCATTCCTCCATGAACACAATATTGTACCCTCTACGCTCCACCAATGTTTCAAAATATGTGGATGGTAATGGAGAAGTCCAAAAGAGGTTGCAGATCTGAATCCTTTCAAAGGGGTTGAAGCATACTGCAACGATTCTCACATGTACAAGAAAGAATTCATCAAGGTGGTACTAGCAATGGACACGGATGAAGAACAGAAGAGTGTGCCAAATGATACTCTAGTGATCTCGGTCAAAGGACGCACCTCATGTCCTCAGTCTTCCAAACCACTGACTATCTATCTTCCTTCCCATGAGAAGCAGCCCAAGGGTGATAGTCGGGAACAAAGGGAGCTTACCTCTTCTGAGCCACTTGTAATCGATCTTCGTCGTAAGAAGCCCCCTCCTCTTTTTTGTTCTTCTTCTCATCCTCCTATTGTCATCAATCTGACTAAGCCTGCTAAGGCTAAAATCCCTGTTGTAAATGATGGTATAAAAATCAATAAAGCATCTCCTTTGCAGTATACTGATGTCTCTTACTATACTCAGTGTTATTTGGATATGCTAGATAACTTTAAACCACTTACAATAGAAGTCGTATCATCTCTGCGAAATATGGTATCATTGGATTCAATACAAGAGTCGTACTTCTTAGTACCGTCTAGAAAGAAAGATGAAAAGCCTATATTCTTCAACAAAAGAGAGGAACCAAAAATCATGCTCTATAATGATAATAGAGATGATACAGGAAGGCTATAATTACGATGCTATAGTCCACAATCCAAGGCCATTATCCGTAAAATAGGCTATAATTTCAGAACAAACCTCAACAATGGTAAAGGAGGGCGAACTCCTCTTCGTATTGCTGTTCCAAAAGGAAAATCACAACAATACCAAATTTAAACGAAACGAGGACTAGGTTATACGTCACCACTTCCAACTCTAGAGCCTTATGAATCTGATGAAGAAGAACGTTCAAACTCTTCTGATTCTATCTCATGGGATTCTGATACCAGCATTGGTCATGTTCATATGGTGATAGTATTTTCTAACGTGGTGTCTGCCAAATTTTCAGAAGATGATGAAGATGACATTGAAGAAGCTCCTAAAATGGACCCTTGGGCACAAAGGATGGACAATCAGTGGAAACTTCGTTTTGAACAACGAGAGCCACCTACTGAAGATCAACTAGTCCAGATCGATATTAGAGAGGAGGGTGTATCACGACCAATCTTCATTAGCAAAAATCTTCCAGAGGATGATAAACAAAAGTTAATTCATCTTATTTGTGAATATATTGATGTCTTCGCTTGGAGTTACGAAGATATGCCGGGATTAGATCCTCAAATTGCAACTCACAAGCTTAACATTCTGATGAATGCCAAGCCGGTCAAAGAACAACAATGGCGATTCAAGTCTGAAATGATGGATGCAATTGATGATGAAGTCAAAAAGCTTATAGCTTGTAGTTTTATCAAAAAAGAACATCATCCTGACTGGGTAGCCAACGTTGTACCAGTTCTGAAGAAGACCGAAAAGGTTCGTGTTTGTATAGACTTTCTGGATCTCAATGATGCTTGTCCTAAAGATGAGTTCCCTTGCCCAATTACTGATGTCATGATCGACAATACATGTGGATTTGAACGAATTTCTTTTATGGATTGGTTTTCTGGATATAATCAAATTCGGATGAATCCTGAAGATGAGAAACATACTTCGTTTCGTACTCCTCGTGGAGTATACTGTTATACAGTCATGCCGTTTGGTTTTAAGAATGCAGGTGCAACCTACCAGCAGGCTATGAGTACTATCTTTCGAGATCATCTGCAAAAAATTGTCGAATGCTATGTTGACGATATTGCTGTCAAAAGTCGTCTCAAGGAAGATCACATTCAAGATTTAAGAACTATTTTCAATGCGACAGCATCTTTTCTTTGAAAACCGAAGTGACTGTTCATTCATTCACTTTCTTTGACTTATCATTCATCGGACATTTATTGTCTCTTGTTTTGAATAATATGAATTCACGTTCTCTACACCTCTGAATTTCGATTATTTATATCAGCAACTTGTCACGTCCTTTTTACCTTTGATAAAGTTGTCTAGTAAAATAATAGTATTGCTAAACTTTATATTCTGCCACGTCCACATTACATTTGAGCAGATATAATGAATATTGTTATTTTCTAAATCATGAAATATATTATTTCCAGTACCTCTGAATATATTTTCTAATCTATTACTTATATCTGCAACAAGTAATGGAACCACATAAAAGTTTTTACTATTTCTTTCTACAAAAAAAAGAGTACATTGTAGAAAGAAACAACAAAATTTGCCTATTTTTACTCTGAAGGATAGATAATAAGTTCTGCCATTTGTTTCTTCAGAACTTGAATTCTTTCATCACGAGAATCTAGCACTCTCTGCCTAGCTTCAACTCGTCTTTATTCAGGATCGAATGGTTGTAGAGCAGCAGTTCGACGTGTTAGCTCTTCATTCTGAAGACGTTCAAATTCCTTCTTCTGATTCTTCAAAATCTCCACCTGATCAATAGCAGATTGGTACAACTGATTTTCCTATTTTATGTTCTGCTCAGTAGTTTAGAGTTCTGCCTGAAGTTGAGCAATTTTGGCTTTTAGATCAGCAGCCTTTTTCTCTTCCTCTGTAGCCTTAGTCTTATGACTCTCAGCAACAACAGCTATATCAGATATTTGAACGTCTGGCTCAGAGGACTGTCTAGTGAAAGCCAGCATGAATGTTTCAAAATCAGCTTTACTAATTTCTGCTTCTTGAACCATGGTTTCATATTCCGTGTTTACTAATGGCTCGATATCTCCTCCTTTCAGCTCCTTGTAAGCCTTAATTGAACTCTCTAGCTCATCCAAAATATGTTCAAAAAATGAAGCTTGAGCTTCGTCTCCTTGACTACGGATGCCTTCGATCAAGAATGTAGTAGGAGTTCTAACGGTACTGAAAGGGACATCTTCTCTCTCCATAACTCTATGAACTAAGGGCTCCAAAGATGCGAAGAAAACTCTTGTGAAAGAGGTCACCACAAATTTGTTAGCTGCCAGGGCTCCTAGAGTAGCTACTATGTTTGCAGAAGCCTTTACATCTTTAGTAGGTGGAAGTACTTCATCTGGAGCACTAATATGAGAAAAGCTTCCTTCCCCGGCTACAGTCCCAGTAGGTGATTCTGCAAATCACATATGTCATTTTGTGGATAACATATAATGCTAAAGATGCTATGACAAAAATATTGTTCACATTGGAAAATTTACCTGAGCTGAGTACATTATGTGGAGTCTCAATAGCTTTAATCGTTTCGGACTGAAGCTTAGACAGAGTCTCTGCAGACATGGTAGCCTGACTACTCCCTGCTCCCGATTCAGTCGGGGGTGGCAGAGTTACTGGAGTTTCATTTACTAATTATGTTGCCACCTTAGACATTTCAGGCTGCTCAGTAGTTGTGGGTTCATTAACTTCAGGAAGATTGACATGTTCCTTATCATGAACCACATCCTCCTCGTCTTCAGCAAGTAAAGGATCTTCATCATTTGGGCTTTCTCGTGATGATGGTACATTCACTAAAGTTTATCTTTCTTTAGTAATGTTGTCCCAAGCCTCATCATAAGTTTCATCATCAAAATTGCAACCGTTCAATGCATCGATCACTGCCTCTCCTGAATGAGTAGATACTTGAGCTTGCGAAGTATCTTGTGGAGGTAGATCTTGCTGTGGAAAGGAAGCTTTTGGACTCACGGGAGTTGGAGAGGGAATTGTTATCCCTGCTGTAGCCAGTACATTGGCAGGAACATTTACTATCATAATGGTAATAGGTGGATGGACATCTGTTAGAGTAACCAATACAAGGAAAAGCAATTTAGATATATATCTCTGATAAAAATTAACAATGAGGATATTTCACAACTGTTATATTACCTTCTTGAGATGGTTCTTCTTCAGTAATGTCCAAATTTCTTCTAATTTCTTTAGTATCGATGCGTCTGGCCCTGCAACAGCTTCATGATGATTACCCTCTGGGTCAATCAAGGAAGCAGAAGTTCCTCCTTCTGTAAACTTCCCCTGTTTCTGAATAGAAGAAGGGGTAATGTCCTTCTCTCCAGAAGAAGAACTGAGAAGCAACTGTCTTGATTGAGAACGAGTTGTTCTCGTAGATACTGGTTCATTGATAACCAGTGATGTTCTTTTCCTCTTCTCAGGAGCTCTTGGATAATTAGGAGGATTATCTCGTTGAGGAGAGGCTGTCATTTTCTTAGTCTTTCTCTTCTTCAAACCTTTAACAGGGGATTTTTCTTTCCGTATCTTTATGGATATATCTAAAGGTTCTTGAACTGGGTCAGCAAAATTTATTAAAATTGGTGCCTCCAGGGGTACATCGGTAGGATCTCTGTCTTCTACATCCCGGAAAGATTGAAGAGTACGTTTCCCCTATTTAATTCTCTTTTTAGTTGTGAAGCTATGTGCAGGATGGAAACTTTCAGCGAATATGTTCGCTGAAGTATAGAAGTTTGCATATGAATATAACATACGCGGGCCTTGAGAAAGTTTATAAGGCATAGAAAAAATAGCTTTTGTGCCTCGGGCATTGTAATAATTTCAAGCCCTAGCCCCATCAATAAGATAACCCTTGGCCTGTAGGCAAGTGGTTGCATTTTCTACATGAAGCTGATCATACTCGAACTGCCATGCAAATTGACTCGGCAAATACGGTTCCAAATAGCATTCTTCTTCAAATCTATAGACCAAGTGAGAGGGCCGGATTATCTTAAGCCAGGAAAAGATGTTTGGACTTAAACGGAGTATTTCTTCAGGTAAGTCCATCATCTGTGGAGGCATAGTATCATACCCTGAAGGGGGCCAACACACTGGAAATACCATCCTGACCCACGGTTCAAGGCAAGTCGACACTCTGAAAGAGCAGTATATTTCCAATGAGCATTAGCAAAACGCTCGATGAAGTCTCCATCAGGAGGTCCCATATCCGGGTTCATTAAACAGGGATGGTGTAGCAATAACCATCCGAACAAATAAGTATATGGTATTTCAGTACGGGGGAAATCCGACCGACTATCCTTATCTTGCAGCATAGTGTCCACAAAAGAACGCAATCCAGCATTCATGCGGCAGGTCATGGCTGATAGGAGATCCATCTTGTATCCAAATACAAGACGTGTTACGGCGAACAAAATACCCCGGTAGAATCTGTCAACCGTGTTGGCTTCCGGAACTACAAAATATTGTAGCCATAAAGATAGAAAGCCTGCCAGTTGGGCTTCTGGAGACATAGGTCTGTAACCCTGTCTAAGGTAACTTGAAGAACATCGCCAGCCTTGAACAGACCCGAGTCCTGAGTCAAGGTGACATCCCTATGATTATGTTTTTCCATCAATAATTGTATATCACTTCTATCAAAAGGTTCAAAAAATGAGGCGTACAGGCTTGACTGACCAGTAGCTTGTCCTCCCACACATGACCCAGGAACAGATATGGCATCCATTTTGTGATGTAGCAAGTACCCGCAGTGGCACTAGAGTGAGCAGATTTTATAGTGACACAGTAGCTCTTGGAAAACTGTGATCATCTGGGGATTCTCCTTTGCTAGAGCATCTAATTCATCATTTGTGGGTACATATTCTTCATATGGGTTATCACCCATCGGCAGACGAGAGATATATTCCATCTCGTTAAGAGCAAATCCTATTTCTCCATGAGGTGTCATGAAGGTTCCAGTACTTTTGTTATATCTCTCTACTAAAGCCAAGAACATATGAGGGTTTGGATGAATGCCATATACCGTAGTGCAGATGGGAATATAGAGGTCCAGATCAATGAGCCTGTCTTTGAATTCCTCCAAAATCCATATGGACAAGCTACTCCAACGCTTTATTCCAGGGTTTACCAGGCCTGTCATGCGCATAGTGCGGTCTGGATATCTTCCTTCAGCTTTTGCCAATGTATTTACAAAAATAGGTATTCTGACTGGAAGAAGCATGGAAGAATCCTCAAGAGGGATGCAGCTCGGCCTTAAACCTCTTAAGTGTGTTCTATATTTTTCAGAAGTGCTGTAAAAAAGGTCTTTGTTCTGCGGACCCACTTTATAACAGATCCGACCGACTCTTGCTTGTTAGAGAGGAGTCAAATCCCATGACATCCTTCTAGGATAGCTAGCAAAAGCATACTGGGATAATGCCATAGATCTTGATATTTCTGTTAGATGTATGGCATTATTTCCCTTTAAGAAATATCTTGTCTCTTTTCTTGCGTTAGGTTGGGAGGTTTTCTTGATAGCATCCCCGAATAAAAAGGCAGGTTTTTTGTGGACTGTAGTATCCAAGCTCTGAAGGGGTTCACCGTTCATCAAGTTCAAAAGAGTTTGATTATCTTGATCTATGAGTAGAGTTCTTCGTGCTTCAGGACCATCATATTGAGGGAAAGTGACATGAGACAAATTCTCTCTATACTCTGGGACGTTAAATATTGAAGCAAACCTTTCTACATTCGGGTCTTCCCTGAGATTAACTGCAAAGAGACATATGAACAAAAAAAATTAGAAGCAAAACAAAGATGTACGACTTCTTGAGTTACATAGACTCTCTGAGTTGAACCACCAGTTGTGTTGCGTGAAAACTTAGGTTGTGCAACAACCCAGGTTGCGCCACATGCCATGTTGTGTGAAACTCAAGTTGCACAACACCTCAGGTTGTGCCGCATACTGAGTTGCGCCTCAAATTAAGTCATGCAGTACGCAACAATATGTGCAACACGGTTCATAAAAACGAACAATATTCAAAAAAAGGGCGACCACACCCTAAGAAGGGGTGGCACAAAGTTTGTGATACTCCACACTCTAAAAAGAGGGGCGCAAATCAATCATTAATGAAATCATCGCTCATAAATCGAATCGGCTCGCCCTTAATCACCTTCCATTGCTGGGTTGGCTGTCTCTCGACGAGAAGAAGGCGGTGCGTATTGTAGCACATGGGCAGGCGGAACACGAGTTGAAGGGGTGGCGATGGCCTTTCCTTTGTCAGCAGCAGTCCTTTTGGGGGCCATGTCATCAAGAAGATGGTCGAAAAAGAGGGTTGCAAAAGTTATAAAATTTTTCTCAAAAGATTAAAAGTGAAAGTAAAGAATCACAGTGGAGTAAACAAGGATTATTTATAGTCAGAAAGTCAGAATCCTAACAGTCATCTTGAATCGTGCATGATGAATTGTAATTGGTCATAACAGATTGCGCGAAACTGGCGCAACTTGACTCAGTCAAATTTTTTATAAATTCAAAGTATTACAAAACTTTGAAACGTTTTTAAGTTTTAAAAACTTTGAAGGGGGGTCTTGTAGGGCCTAAAAATTAAGTTGCGCCCTGAACATACTAATCAGTGATCAAGTTGCACCCAAAAAATTAGGTTGTGCCACTGATATGAAGCTCAGAGAATAAGCTGCGCCACTGATCAGGTTGCGCCTGATATCAGACTGCGCCCAGTCTTGTTATGCCAAAATCTACGTGGCATCTGACACTTAATGGCCATCATTACCTGACAACACTGACAACTGACACCACAGTGAACGAGGAAAATCTCTTCGAATCCTTGTGCCGCTCAAGGGGAGTTGGTTGACAGTTGTCCTGTACACTTCGTAAGTTGCACGTAGGCACAATCCAGACAAAATCTTTAGTTGTGCCAAGGCGCAATCTGAATGACTTCTTCTCAAAAGCTGCCACGTGTCTAGGCACAGCTCAATCAGGCGCAGTTGACCGAAGTTCGTGCAACCTGATAAAGTTGAGACAACTTACATTCTAAAGCAGGATGATGTGGTGCACATGCCACTAATCTCTCAAGACATGTCTACTATCCTGTACACGACTACGCGCATCTCAATCACATGATGCCACGCGATTAAATACAGTTAGTACACGACTTAACAACTGAATGAAAATTGGCGCAACAGGAGGTTGGCGTAACCTAATATGGCGTAATCCAGCCTCGCGCACATCAAAATAATCGCTAAAACAGTTATTTCTTGAACTCTATAAATAGAGTTTCCAATCATTGTGAAATCATCAGATACATACGCACAGAGATCAAGGACTCTTACAAAATTGCTGCTGCATTCTCCAAAGGCTACGGTCTTCAAGTTCACATAGTCCAAGGGATAAAGTGATCGTCTTATGATCAGATTCCTACAGTTGTACTTTTCCAGAATTCATTGTACTTTATACTATTCTTTTTTCAAGTTTGGAATAAACATTTTTGTTTTTGCAAACAGTCAAAACTCGTACAACAGCCTCCGAATGCTGAAATAGACATTACCAATGTTCTCAGAATAGTAAAATTAGCTAGAATTTCCTGTCCTTAAGTCTAATTCTGGACATAGGGACAAAACGGTAATTTTGGATCAAAACGATATTCGTTGTTGGACCCGCTTTGCACCGAAGAGCGTGCCAGAGTCAACGGTCTCTAAAGTCATCAAACTATATGTCTACGAATTCGTTTTGATGATAAGAACCCAACCGTATGTCCAAAGTTGGATTCTGGCGGCTCGTGCACAAAATTGCCCATTGAATCGGATCGTGGGGCCCACAAAACGGCGATCCGATCAACTGTCTCAGAATTGGACCAAACTTGGCATACAGGACCAGAAAAATGATACGGTTCTGTTGGCATAATTTTCGTCTCGATCTGACGAGCGTGGACAAAATAATTAAAAATTTTGCACAAAGGTCGATACGGTGAATTTCTACGGATACGCATCAAATACGTCGCGCACACGCAACCAATTTGAATTCTGTCAAAGCCCACACGTCCACGAAGCCATTACGCACCTTTCGATGCTTTCGATTTGCGACCACGTCGTCCGGATTGGCGGGACGCACGTCGTATCGAAAGTTTTTTGTAAATTTTAATATTTTAAAAACAGGTTTTCGCTAATCTTTGGAATCCGATTTCTCGACGTACAGTCGACGAAATCAAACTTTGTTAGTTGGGTTGCAGAGCCCTATAGGTTGTCTAGGACTTCCTTTAAATAGTTTTCTAAATATCGCTACGGCTTGGCGGTAATTTGCCTTCCAATATGGGGTTGGGACTGATTCATGTGTCCTGTTTCCTAGCAGATTTTTCGACAACTTTGGATTCGATTTACGACGCGTACGGTGGAACTTAAATCGAAATAATTAAAGGGATTAGGAGAGGGTCATGTTGTGAACATACCAGATCGATCGGTTCACGAAATGATCCACTGGAGGCGACGAACCATCACCTCGAAGTCGGCTGATTCCTGCGCTCACTGTTACTGTGCTGTTGCCATTTTGCTCGGTTTCAGCTGCCGTACGGCGGTCGTGCGGCAGCACGGGGTCGCCGGTGGCCGCCCTGATTGCTGGGGTGCACGCGACAGGGGGAAGTTGGATTAGGGTTTGAGTCGAGCGGCAGCTGCTGCCATCTCCCTAGTTCCCGATCGTTCATGTATATATATAAACTGTATGTATATATACCATCCTCTCTCGGGTTGGCTGAAACTAAACGGGTTCTCTTCGGCCTTTGGGGATGTTTGGGATGGTTTGGGCCGGTTTTAGCTGCTATTTCCTATTCTTTCTTTCTTTGGTTTTGTTTTGTTTTGTTTTTTTGTTTTGTTTTTCCTTTTATTATACATATATATATATATATATATATATATATATATATATATATATATATATATATATATATATATATATACTTAAAGAATAAATCTCCATTAAATCTAAATAAATATTTTTAATAGAAATACAAATCTCAATATTATTTATTCTTAGAATAGGGCCTATAAATATGAATATATATAAATAATATTGAGATTTGTATTTCTATTAAAAATATTTATTTAGATTTAATGGAGATTTATTCTTTAAGTATATATATATATATATATATATATATATATATATATATATATAACATTTATTTAAAAATAATATAACCAATAATAATAAAATAATATTATAAACGAATATCCTCAATAATAATGATAACAACAACAACAACAACAACAACAATAATAATAATAATAATAATAATAAAATTTAATAAATCAATAATTGTAACGCCCCAGAACCAGAATACTGGAGAGCGGGGGCATACATAGCCAGCTACGTATAATGAAATGAAATCCATCCCACTATACGGTCACGGCTGTCTAGATACATGAGGGTTTAACTACAATCCATCAGTCTCCTATGGTCAATAATAAGCCTAATTGTCTCAATCTCAAACAAGCAAGTAAGGTCACAAGATGTAAGATCACCAAATATGCAATAATAAGGCGTCCCAAACATTACGTATTCAGCTGATCATGAAGCTAGTCATTACAAAATGTGAGGACTAGCAAGAGTTTAGTCATACATGATCAACCCTAGGATCTGTCAATCATGTTACAGCCCGTAGGCAGACAATAATAAGGTATGCAATACGAGCTATCAGGTGCTCGCCGGCTAAACGTCTCAAAATGAAATTTTTACAATAGAGTGGAAGAGCAAAAATAAACCCACTCGCTGCCCTGGTCACGCCTGATGGTCACCATCGGGCTGAAAAGTCGGTAGATCCTCTGAGGTAGCTCCAAAATCTGGCCACACAAACCCAGCTGGGTCAGATCCCAGAAAGAGCAAGTGCCACAAAGGAGGCTTCACTTAAGAACTAAAACCAGCACATTAGAAATATATATTAGAGCAGTTAAAAGAACTGAAAGTAAAAGAATACAACAGTCATAATGGAGTACGAGGAAACCATTCAAGTAGTCAGGTCACAACCCTTAAACCAAACAAGAATCGGGGTTGCAACCCTTCACCTGAATAGAACTCCGTCTCCAATCTTGTTGGTAAGGTAAAGCATTACAAGCATGACGTGGGGTGCAATAAGACAATAAACGAAGAGAGGACTTAGAACTGTTCCGGAAGCCAGGTTACAATCCTTAAACCAAACAAGGACCGAAGTTGTAACCCTTCGCCTGAACAGACTCAGCCTCTGATCTTTATTGCTAAGAGTGACAATCATGCGATCAAGCCTGCAATAATCGAGCACTGAAACTATACCATACAATCGCACCCGGCCAATCAGTGACTACGGCTTTCAACATTAGCTAACTTGGGTTATCACAAAATATAATGAGATGTTCCTCCAGCCACAAGCCCTGCAGCTAATCCAGGTTATCCAGGCGACTTGGGTTTATTTAAGCAGTGCATCGTTCTTTCCATATATCAGTGAATTTGGACTTGTGCCCTACTCTTCGACAGGCTGCAAGTCCCACAATGGTGGCCGGAATAACGGGATCGCCTGTAGCTGGGGAGATCTCTCATGACTACTGAATTTTTCTAGTTGTTAGCCTTAGCCATTTGCAATAGGTACCCCTGACCGTGGTACTCAGGGATCCCTGTCCTAGACATGATACAAACATTATCGGTTCAATTGTACAAACACAATCACCCACGGTGTCCAAGCCATTCAATCTTGTCATGTCATGTTTACTGTCAGGAGTGCGCCACGTCGGGCCACTATCACTTCATGTCAAAAGTGCACCACAACGGGTCACCATCGTGTCAGGGAATAATTAATTTAGCACAAGTACATATTTAATAATTAAATATTAGAAGGGGTAAGGGCTGTGGGGGACTCATGAGGCTCGAAAAAATTTCCATGCGGCTCGCAATCACTTGGCCATATGCGGCTGAACAAAAGATATATATATATAAACATGCATGCTAGCAGGCAATTGCATTAAATACATTAATATAACGTATTAATGTAATGCATTAAATAATGTACTAATACAATAAATATATTATATTAATATATTTAATATACAAAATATACAAAATATATTAATATACATTATAATATATAATATTTTAATACATAAATTATGTATGCTTTGTGTGCATTAGCATAATGCGTTAATATACATGCAGCTGATTGTCCCCATGTTCCATATACGGCTTACTTTTAGCAAGCGCATGCAAACAATGCCCCATGCAATCAAGTATGCATTAATTATGCATGCAAGCAATGGCCACGTGGGTTCAATATAATGCAAGCAAAGCTTGCACTAGCATACGGCTGATGGAAGCCATATGCGAATGGCCTTGTGGTAACAATACTTTAGGTAATTGTATTTAGGAAATGCACTAAAGGATATATTAATGCAAATGCATTAAGAATGCACTAAGTGCATTAATAATATGCCATATGTGGCTCTCTCCAGGAAAGTAAAGAAAAAAAGTGCATTAGGAAAAGACAAGCATTAGTTAATGCAAAAAAATGCATTAGGAAAAGACAAGCATTAGTTAATGCTTAAAAAATGCATAAAGTGCATTGAATATAGGTTAAAATGCATAAAGTGTATTGTGTATGGACCATAATGCATATAATACATTGAATAGGGGTTAGCATGCGGCTGGCATGCTCCCTGGAAATGCTTTATAATGCATATAATATTGAGTAGGGATTAAAATGCATAAAATGCATTGATTATAGATTTGCATGCGGCTGGCATGCTTCATGGCAATGCATTATAATGCATTGGATGTACTTATGCGGCCAAGATGTTTTGCGCCATGCAAATAGTTACATGCTGCTATGCGGCTCACCTTAGGAATTCTCCTGCGGCCAAGTTAGCTTGGCAAGGTAAGAATGATGCTGAATGCATTAATTAATACGACAAATATAAGGTGCTAAGAAAAGTATTAAAGCAAATGCTATGCGGCTGGCCTCCCAAGAAAGTGTATTAAATATAACATACATGCGGCTCACTTTGCTGGGATGGCCAAGATGCGGCTCACTATTAGAGTAATGCACTCCTGAATGCTTATGCGGCTCATGCAAAGTTTTCATAGGTCAAATTTGGACCAAACGAATTTCCCTGCAATCATGGGATCCTCAACTAACAAATATGCAAGTTTGATAGATCCAAAATTCTGAAAATCGAAAATACCACAAAGCTAGATCTACAAAAATTTAACCATGGAAATAAAAAATGCCAAGTACTAAAGTGGGTTAGAAACACATGAGAAAAATAATGGAACAATAAAAATGGACTTTCTCCATGAAGCAAGGTGCACTTGCCTAAGCTCTCCCACTCTCTCTATCTCTCTCTGGTGGTTGAAGAAATAATGGTGGAGAAGAAGAAGTAATAAAGAGAGAGAAATGTTAGTGGGATATTTAATGAAGAGGGTGGTGGTAGGTGGGATATTTAATGAAAGTGGTGGTATGTGGGAGTGGTTCACATAAAATCGAACCATGCAAACCAAGCCGAACCAAGTCAAGTTGGGCCGAACCAACCAAGAAAACATGCAATACGGGTCTAAATACGTACACGTATACCGAGATACGTGATACAAACAATGGTCATTACAACTCTACCCACCTTAAAAGAATTCCGTCCTCGAAATTTAATCAAGTGGCTAGAGATGCAAGGACAAGCTATAATACTCACAGGCAAGCTATACTAGTTAAGCAATCAAACAATCATTCATGCAAGCAAGGAATCGAAGACATGAGGCATAAGAAGGATATTATACCTCACGAGTCAAACAGGTCGGGATATCGTGATCGGATATCATCCTCACGCTCCCATGTTGACTCTTCCAAAGACTGATGACCCCAAGCAACACGGACTAACTTGATAGTCTTATTCTTGAGTATCTTCTTTATTTGGTCCAATATGGATATAGGTCTCTCCTCATACGAAAGGTTGGTACCAACAACCAATTCCGAATGATCCAGGATGTGGCTCGGGTCTGGGATATACCGTCGTAGTTGGGATACATGGAACACGTCATGCACCTCACTCAGAGACGGCGGAAGAGCGAGACGATAGGACACATCTCCTACTCGCTCCAGAATATCGAACGGCCCTATATACCTAGGACTAAGCTTTCCCCGTACGTCGAAACGAATGACACCACGGTTAGGCGAGATCCTCAAGAATTCATGGTCGCCGACAGAAAATTCAAGGGGACACCGATGAGAATCGGCCCAATGGCGCTGACGATCTTGTACAACGCGAAGATGATCTCTAACTCTCCTGACTACTTCAACTGTCTGAGCGATCATCTCTGGACCAAGCATCTGCCTCTCTCCCACATCATCCCATGCTAGTGGGGATCTTCACTTCCTTCTATACAATGCCTCGAACGGAGCCATCTGGATACTGGCTTGGAAACTATTATTGTACGAGAACTCTACCAGGTGCAGGTGATCTTCCCACGAACCTTCGAAGTCGAGTGTACAAGATCTCAACATATCCTCAAGAATCTGGATCGTACGTTCCGACTGACCATCTGTCTGCGGGTGATATGCTGAGCTGAACTGGAGGCGAGTTCCCAAACTCTCTTGCAAGCTACGCTAAAAGTGTGACGTGAATCTTGAATCCCGGTCCGAGGTGATACTGACTGGTACACCGTGGAATCTGACAATCTGTCGAAGATACATCTCTGCTAGCTGAGCTGTCGATTAACCCACTCTGAACGGAAGAAAGTAAGCCACCTTCGTGATCCTGTCAACTATAACCCAAATAGCATCTCTACCTGCTGGGGATCTAGGTAATCCAGTCACGAAATCCATAGTTATATATTCCCACTTCCATTCTGGAATTGGCAAGGGCTGAAGAAGTCCAGCTGGCCTCTGATGTTCAACCTTAACTTGTTGGCAAACCAAATACCGAAAGACAAACCGAGCTATCTCCCTCTTCATGCCATTCCACCAAAAGTGCTGACGGATATCATGGTACATCTTCGTACCACCGGGATGAATCGAATACTGAGAACTATGAGCTTCCGCCATCACCTCCTGTCTGATATCTCCACTGGGTACACAAAGATGTTTACCATGTCGAAGTGTACCATCTTCATGAATGCATAATTCTGGTCGTCGTCCTGCTTCACATTCTGCTCTAAGCTGCTGAAGCTTAGAATCGGAGGACTGAACGATCTTGATCTTCTCAACTATACTGGACTGTACTTGCATGCTGGCCATCAATGCCACATTAGTAGGAAGGACAACTTCTATACCCATCTTCTGAAGATCTGCTAACAACTCTGGTTGCGCTGTCAGAAGGTAAACTCCGGCTCTTCTGCTTAATGCATCTGCCACAATGTTGGCCTTCCCAGGGTGATATTGCAGGTTGACATCATAATCCAAAAGTAGCTCTAGCTATCTTCTCTGACGCATGTTAAGGTCCTTCTGGGTGAAAACATACTTCAGACTCTTGTGGTCGGTGAATATCTCCATCCTATCTCCATACAAGTAGTGTCTCCACAACTTAAGTGTAAACACTACTGCTGCCAGCTCTAAGTCATGGGTTAGGCAATTCTTCTCATGATCACAAAGTTGACGTGGCGTATAAGCGATTACCTTCCCATGCTGCATCAAAACACATCCTAAACCCTTGCCTGAAGCGTCATAGTACACTAAAAATCCTCCGGTCCCATCTGGAAGTGTGAGAACGGGTGCCGTCATCAAGCCTCGCTTTAGCTTCTCAAAAGATTCCTGACATTCTGCTGTCCAAGCAAACTGCACATCCTTACGGGTCAACTGCGTCAATGGCGCTGAAATCCGAGCAAAGTCCGAACCAAATCTTCGGTAATAGCCGGCCAATCCAAAAAAACTGCGAACTTCTACAACTGTGCGGGGCACTGGTCAGGTTTCGATAGCCACTATCTTCTGGGAATCCACTTCCACTCCACCCTTAGTGATGATATGACCCAAGTATGAAATACGATCGAGCCAAAACTCATATTTACTAAACTTGGCATACAACTGGTGCTCTCGGAGAATCTGGAGGACAACTCTGAGATGCTGCTCATGCTCCACTTCACTCTTACTGTAGACCAGGATATCGTCTATGAACACGATCATGAACTGATCCAAATAAGGCATGAAGATACGATTCACGAGGTCCATGAATACGGCCGGCGCATTGGTCACTCCAAAGGGCATAACAAGGAACTCCCAATACCCATATCTAGATCGGAAAGCTGTCTTCGGGATGTCCTGCTCTCTGACTCTGATCTGGTGGTACCCTGACCACAAATCAATCTTCGAGAATACTGCCGCGCCTCTGAGTTGATCAAACAAGTCATCTATCCTGGGGAGAGGATATCTGTTCTTGATTGTTACTGAGTTCAAGGTACGATAGTCAACACATAATCTGGACGTACCATCCTTCTTTTTCACAAGAAGCATCGGGGCTCCCTAAGGCGATCCACTAGCACGAATGAATCCCTTGGTCCTGAGTTCTTCAATCATCTTGTATAATACCTCCAACTCTGACTGTGCCATCCTGTAGACTCTTTCTGACACTGGTGCTGTCCCGGGAATCAAGTCGATAGTAAACTCGATCTTTCGCTCTGGCGGCATTCTTGGAAGCACTTTCGGGAAAATATCTGGAAATTCCTCCACTATCCGGGGTAACTGTACTGCTGCTACGGCCATCCACAATACTGGGGGAGAAGGTTCCACTTCGCCTCGAGAAAAGGAAAACTCCGGCTCGTCTGGAATGCTAAACATAACTCTGCCAATATGGGAGTCTATCCTAGCATACTGGTCTCTCAACCAATCCATCCCTAAGACCATATCATAATCGGCCATCGGTAATTCTATCAGCCTAGCGGGAAATTCTCTACCGCTAACCATGATTCGACACGAGGAAAACACTCTATCTACTCCCACAAGACCGTTACCAGTAAGTATATTGAGCCTTACTGATAGTGACTCGGGCTCCAGTCCTATCTGTATCGTGAATCGTGCAGACATGAATGAATGCGATGCATCAGAATCAAATAACACTGAAGCAGAAAATGTGTTGATGAGAATAGTACCGGCCACTACCTCACCTGGTGCCACTCATTCTTCTCCCGTGGTCAAAGCCAACACTTGACCATGCCCTCTGGGTGCCGGCACTCTCTGCTGGAATCTTTGCTCCCTATTTTGGACTTGCGCCGGGGCAAACTGCTGAGGCCTTTGCTGATTAAAAGCCTGGGTCTGCGTCGGCAATGGCCTCGGGGAAGGAAACTGCTGCTGGACTGGTACTGGGGCTGGTCCCCTCACTGATGAACTGGTCCTGGCTGGTAATGAGTCAATCCTGAACGGGCAGGATCCTACCTTGTGGTCTGGCGCTCCACAAAGCAAACACAATCCTCGAGCCTTGCGACACTCTGAAACAACATGTCCAGGCTTTCCACAATAAGAGCAGCCCATGGGGGAAGACTGCTTCTGCTTCTGCTACTGAGGGTGCGTCGGGGTTGAATGCTGAACCGACGTAACCAAAGCTGCCCTTCTCGGAGCTCCAATGGTTAAAGCTCTAGCTACCGGGGCTGGGGCTGACGACTGATTCATTTGGCCGTGAGATCGCTTTCGACCTCCGGTCCTGTCCACAATCCTCTGGGAGGTATACTCATGCCTCCTAGCTGCCCTCAATACCGCATCAAAAGTCTGATGCTCAAACTGCTCCACCGCCAGCAAAATCTCCAGGTGGAGTCCCTGTTGAAATCGCTGGGCTCTATCGAACTCGGTCGCCACCAAGGTGGGAGCAAACCGACTAAGCCTAGAAAACTCGGCCGTATACCCATCGACCGTCTTGCCCATCTGCTTCAAATTGGTGAACTTGGTCTGAAGATCGTACCGAGCCACCGCATCGAAGTACTTGGTCCGGAATCTCTCACGGAATACTGTCCAAGCAATAGGCGCCGCTAGTCCAACGGCCTGAGCCGCCCACCAGCTGTGGGCTAGATCTAATAACTGCAGGCGCACCACGGCCACCTTCTCATCTTCTGGGGTCTTCGCTGCTTCCAATATCACTTCTGTGTCCTGAAGCCACGCATCAGCAGCGATAGCATCTTCGCTGCCATCGAAGAATGGAGGATTCAGGCGCTTGAAACTGTTCGTTGTACTGTTCCCATGATGTCCATCTCTCCCCAGAGCATCTGCCACTGCCTGATGTAAGGCATCTCTTCGACGGTCCTACGATGCAAGCAGCTCCCTGATAAGTCCCAGCAAGGCTCCATCATCCTGCCTCGCGGGCTGGGCTGACTGCACCGGGGGTTCTGGATCTCCGGAAGGCATGGCCCGGGAGGCTGCTCCTGAGTGCTGGGCCTGGTCTTCTTGTTGCTGCTGGTCCACAGGATGTGCTTTGCCTTGCTGATCAGCAGGTCCAGGAACGATGCCGCTGAAGAAAATGACATAGGGAACAATAAGAAAGGACCAAGACAGATTCAACGATACAAGCATGTGATCAGGTCGAGAATCTCAGAGATTAGAAAAGTCGGGCAGAGATCAAAGACGAGTGCTGATTGAGACATCTATTCAGTAACCCTCACATATCTTGATTTACGAGACCTGCATGGGCCACCACTTAAACCATGTAACGCCCCAGAACCAGAATACTGAAGAGCAGAGACATACATAGCCAGCTACGTATAATAAAATAAAATTCATCCCACTATACGGTCACGGCTGTCTAGATACATGAGGGTTTAACTACAATCCATCAGTCTCTTATGGTCAATAACAAGCCTAATTGTCTCAATCTCAAACAAGCAAGTAAGGTCATAAGATGTAAGATCACCAAATATACAATAATAAGGCGTCCTAAACATTACGTATTCAGCTGATCATAAAGCTAGTCATTACAAAATGTGAGGACTAGCAAGAGTTTAGTCATACATGATCAGCCCTAGGATCTGTCAATCATGTTACAGCCCGTAGGCAGACAATAATAAGGTATGCAATACGAGCTATCAGGTGCTCGTCGGCTAAACGCCTCAAAATGAAATTTTTACAATAGAGTGGGAGAGCAAAAATAAATCCACTCGCTGCCCTGGTCACGCCTGATGGTCACCATCGGGCTGAAAAGTCGGTAGATCCTCTGAGGTAGCTCCGAAATCTGGCCACACAAAACCAGCTGGGTCAGATCCCAGAAAGAGCAAGTGCCACAAAGGAGGCTTCACTTAAGAACGAAAACCAACACATTAGAAATATATATTAAAGCAGTTAAAAGAACTGAAAGTAAAAGAATACAACCGTCATAATGGAGTACGAGGGAACCATTCAAGTAGCCAGGTCACAACCCTTAAACCAAACAAGGACCGGGGTTGCAACCCTTCACCTGAATAGAACTCCGTCTCCAATCTTGTTGGTAAGGTAAAGCATTACAAGCATGACGTGGGATGCAATAAGACAATAAACGAAGAGAGGACTTAGAACTGTTCCGGAAGCCAGGTTACAACCCTTAAACCAAACAAGGATCAGAGTTGTAACCCTTCACCTGAACAGACTCAGCCTCTGATCTTTATTGCTAAGAGTGACAATCATGCGATCAAGCCTGCAATAATCGAGCACTGAAACTATACCATACAATCGCACCCGGCCAATCAGTGACTACGGCTTTCTACATTAGCTAACTAGGGTTATCACAAAATACAATGAGATGTTCCTCCAGCCACAAGCCCTGCTGTCAGGCCCCGCTCCCGTAGGAGCGATCGTCCTCGCTAAGGCGTGATGCCGGGCGAGCCTAGATTGCGCTCGTGCAAGGCAATTCCATAATGGCCGATTTCATCGGCGGCGACGGGGTCGTCACACAGAAGTCCCAAGCAGAACATTGAATACATTACAGCGGAATTTAAAGAAAAACACATGAACACAAGTACTCAAAAGAAATCTCTTTATTGATATGGAATACAAGATTACATTTGTGGGCGCAAGGCCAAATTACAAGTCTCTCGTGCTCACTTTTCTCTCATTTACAGTTCACTCTGCTCTCTCTCATCTCTCGATACAATACTTGGATCCAGCGGAAGCTTCGGAAGGCGATGTGCATACATTATGTCCTGTATAAGTCTTCAATCACCACGGCCGCAAGCTTCGAATCGCCAAGGAACTCCGTGCCTCGACGCATCCAAGCGAGCTCCGCGCCACGAGCTTCTACCTGTGCCTGCACATGAAACACTGTGTGGGTGTCAGTACCACTGTACTGGTGGAGTGAGCTTCTCGCCCACCCATACAAAACCTACACGTTTCATTTACTTTGTGCAACATAAATCGTTTTTACGATTGTCTTTCTATTCTTGCCTTAGGATCACTTTTAGGACCGGCGCCTTAGCGCAACTTGTGTATCGGAACCATCCCGTGCTAGCAATGTCAACGTTAACTCATACTTTGTCTCTAAACCACTCCTCGTGCCAACATCATTAACCTATCAGGTCGTGTTTGCCTTACGGCCATAATCAGAGACGCAACTACACGAAGGACTCCATTTCCTTGCCTCTAGACCTTTCTCGTGCTTGCATTGTTGACGCACCGACTTATACTTATCTTTTGTGCCAAACTCTGGGACGTAATGACTCGGTCGTGCCATAACTCGATTCGTGCTTCAATATCACTTCGCTTAGTCTCGCATACACTTGTGTGCCTCCTTGCTTAACGTAACTTCACACAACATGCCCTACGGCCCTTTTGACTTAACTCGCAACTTAACACTCGACGCCACATCCCGTGCCGAAGCACGTCGCCTTCGCTGTAGCCAAATCTTAGGCTCAGACATTGTGTCTATTTAACTAATACATACTCAACTCAATCCAAAGGCACCCACGCGGATTGTCGCCCATGCCGACACAAAACTTACCATGTTAGTTGAATACAATTTATATTAAGTGTTTGTTATGGGATTGGCCTACCAGCCGCCTTGGACGTAGCCTGGCAGTACGGGACCCTTTCAACGCAGGTAGCGAGCCCCGATGAAAGTCCCCGCCTTACCGATCGCCTTACCAGCGTTGCCTATTACCCAGCTCGGCTACAACCAGTTTCTTCCTAGGCCGAGTCGGTCCCGTGGCCCCGGGGTGCCGCTCGAAGAAACCACCCCTTGTCGACAAGTTGTCCAAGTTCATAAGGGTTAACATGGTGTATTTTAGAATACCGTTGGGGCTTATTATGTGATCAATTCATTTACTTGGTTGTTTTACTCTTTCCACTTTTTGTACTTCCTTTGCAGAGCCCCTAACCAGGGTTGCCTCGGCGACTACCCATCGCTTAGACTTAACATTCTTTGAACTCAGGGAACGGCTACTGCATAGCCTTCCAACTTAACTTGAACATAACGTGTTTCCATAAGTATCGACCGACCGTGGCTAACTTTCCACTGAACCAACCGTGGCTCGTACCTCTAAACCAACTTGTGTTCTACGCAACGATGTCGCCCAAGTCATACTCCATATGACGGGCCTTAGGATCGTGGGACTACTTATCTTGACAACCGCAGAATGAGCGGGACAGCACGTAGAATAACTTAGGTCGACCGGCATAACATTTGCCTAACTCACTCAAGCCTACAACTTAACCCAAGGGACGAGCAAAGGCTATGCCAAGCCTTGCGGGACAGGACCGTGCATGCTTTAGCAAGCACTTGTGCGGGCGACGCCTATGACTTAGGCTAACTCTCAGCTTTTGTACCGCAGACCAACTTTCCTTCTCCCAAGCCACGGGACGAAGGACCGAGTGTCATTTTCAAAGCACGCCGTGCACCAACTCTAAGCCGACAGTGAGACGTTTTCCATGTTCTAACTCATTTTGACCCGTCGGGATTATTCCCTTAGCTATGTGGATGCGTAGCTTTTATTATCAAGCCTAACTTGTGCAAGTTGAAAACACGATTTATTATGTGAAGGCAAAGATGAGGAGAGTTCACCGAAACTACCCCACCTGAGCGATGTCTCCGAGCAAGCCGTTGCAAGGCTAAGTCCGAACGCCGTCGGCGTTTCGATTCCTCCGATTGACTTTGCGGGATGGGGCACTACATCATACACCACTCAGAACAAGTCTCGTCCTCGAGACTTCCCTGAAGGCAGGTCATCCTACCATTTCTATGGCCAAGACTTAATCGTACACATTTCGCTTACGCGTTCCTTCGATTCCGAGCCACGCTCGTACTATTATCAATCTTTTCTTTAACACGATCTCAAGATCTCGACACACTCCCATCTTTCAAGCCTTGCTTGAACTCTTCGTATCACTTGGCTGGATCATGCACGCATTCCAAGCGTCCCCAAAATACATGCATTCAGTCAAGCCGCATGATAGAGAATTGTCATTCTCACTCGAGTCGCATCGTGCACATACCCAGGCGTCCCTGAAATATATGCATGTCAGCCGAGTCTCGTGAGCAGGGTTTCCTATTTTCGTGATTTCCATGCATTCCAATCCTCAAGATCAATCTTTTCGATTAGCTAACACTTGCAACAGGGCGTCTCGCCTAACCGCTAGGCTATTTCTTTTCGAGGCTAAGTCAATGTCAGGATTGGAATCATAGTTCCCCAACAATAATGCCAACACTGACCCCAATCCTAGGGTCAAACCAGAGTCGATCATACGGGGTCTTCTACCCAAGCTTGCGTCACTCAAATTTCTAAACATCGAGCACGATCACCTAATTCGTATTACGGCACGCATTGCGTATATTCGAATCCCTTCAATTCACCAATTCTAACCAATTCATGTATTCGATCACGAGGTCGTCTCGCTCGACAATACGTTGCGCCCCAATCTCACGCGAGTCTGATAATCCGCGGTGGTTCATGAATCACCATGCAACGCTCCCGCAGAATAATCATTCTTATCGGGGCGTAACTCTTGTTTGAATTTAGACTCATTCATTCTCGATACGCGGATTGGGCCTATTCAATCCTCAAGTTTAATCGACAAGCACACCAATTCAATCTCGAGTCCATCTTCGCGTCAAACCACAAGTCGAAGCACACATAGTCGTACCGTACAAGTTCGACCACTCCCGCTGTATGAATCACCATACCAGCGCTCACGCAGAGTGATCGCCCTAATCGGCGTGACGTATGTGCGAGGCTGGAGTAGCACTCGCATAAGACAAGAATATCAACGTTGTGGTTGTCGACGAAGCAAATCCAAACATTCTAGTTTTCATCCAAGCCAAGTTCGATAGTTCGATCGTCATTCGTTCAACTTAGAAAATCCTCGAGCCAAGCCTATCCTTTCTTCGACACATTTTTAACATTTCAAGTATAGCGTCCAACGGAACAATGACATTTGCACGACCGTCATTCACCGAGTCAGAGTACCCCCCGAGTTATCGCATATCGATCTTTGATACGCCTCAATACCATCGACGATATGCGTAACCTGACGGTCTTCCTTTGCAACCAATTTCGAGTCATGCGACGATGCCGTTGTCCGAGTTGGATATTCCACAATTTCATTTAGTATTCAAGATTAAGTTCAGTCGCTTTTTCTCAAGCTCGTTTCAAGATCGTTATTCAAAACTCAAGTCGCATTTCATTTGAATCAATCCCAAATCGTACGCGCGACCCTCTAAGTTTCCTCGATCAAGACCATTTATTTCCATTCATCGTTCCGAGTCGTTTTCTAACATGCCTTACCCATTCACAAGTTGTCCAGCGACATCTCGTTCAGGACTTCTAAAGTCACGGCCAACTAATCGTGACGCGTTCTAAGGCTTTGCACGATCGCATCGCCTCGTCGACGTACTCGTTGTGTTTCGTAATCCTCAAGTTTCGCTCGAATGATTTTTTCCAAGAACATCCATACACCACTCGGATTCGAGCCACTCGACTAGTCGTCGACACTCATTCTTATTCTTATTCGAACCTATCACATACACCACTCGGATTCAAGCCATACGATCTAGTCCTCAATCACATTCACGTCATTCGCTAAGACATCCTTCAGATTCGTTCGACGAATCGCTAGCGTAGTCGCTCGCGTCGTATCGACGCACTAAGTCGTTCGTACTATTTCCTCGAAATCCAAATCGATCTTCCATGTACGCCTAAGCGTTAGTCCGATAGCGTTCCTATCGATAGACACTCTAAGTATATCTCCGTTCCCGCCCGAGCGGTACTTAATATCGCTCGCAACTCGTTTGCACCAAAAAGTCGAGGTGCGCGACGCGAAACACAACTTAGCCAAAAGGCCGTGTGCATAGCCATCCTGTGCGGACTACATTTCGAGTTTGCACGCTCAATTGCTAGGGTCAACGTTGGACTAATTAGGCATGCACGCGACTTGCTTAAGGTTAACGTAGGACTATTCGGGCACACGTGCGACTTTGCTAACATTAGCACATATTTCCTATCGAGTCAAGTTTGCAACGTTCGGCACAAAGGCCCTACCGACGCATTTGGCAACGGCCTACCAATGCGTTAGATTGAACGCTTGTACGAGCTTTCGAAAATATTTAGACTTATTGTATGGACATGCCGGGGGACATTTGAGAGAGAGCGCACCAATGATAACAACTTGCGGAAGCAACAGAGTCTTGCGGAAACATCGAAGTTAAAGAATTCAATCGACGGTCCAAGGACGTAAAGCCGTGCTCTGATACCACTATGTCAGGCCCCGCTCCCGTAGGAGCGATCGTCCTCGCTAAGGCGTGATGCCGGGCGAGCCTAGATTGCGCTCGTGCAAGGCAATTCCATAATGGCCGATTTCATCGGCGGCAACGGGGTCGTCACACAGAAGTCCCAAGCAGAACATTGAATACATTGCAGCGGAATTTAAAGAAAAACACATGAACACAAGTACTCAAAAGAAATCTCTTTATTGATATGGAATACAAGATTACATTTGTGGGCGCAAGGCCAAATTACAAGTCTCTCGTGCTCACTTTTCTCTCATTTACAGTTCACTCTGCTCTCTCTCATCTCTCGATACAATACTTGGATCCAGCGGAAGCTTCGGAAGGCGATGTCCATACATTATGTCCTGTATAAGTCTTCAATCACCGCGGCCGCAAGCTTCGAATCGCCAAGGAACTCCGCGCCTCGACGCATCCAAGCGAGCTCCGCGCCACGAGCTTCTACCTGTGCCTGCACATAAAATACTGTGTGGGTGTCAGTACCACTGTACTGGTGGAGTGAGCTTCTCGTCCACCCATACAAAACCTACACGTTTTATTTACTTTGTGCAACATAAACCCTTTTTACGATTGTCTTTCTATTCTTGCCTTAGGATCACTTTTAGGACCGACGCCTTAGCGCAACTTGTGTATCGGAACCATCCCGTGCTAGCAATGTCAACGTTAACTCATACTTTGTCTCTAGACCACTCCTCGTGCCAACATCATTAACCTATCAGGTCGTGTTTGCCTTACGGCCATAATCAGAGACGCAACTACACGAAGGACTCCATTTCCTTGCCTCTAGACCTTTCTCGTGCTTGCATTGTTGACGCACCGACTTATACTTATCTTTTGTGCCAAACTCTGGGACGTAATGACTCGGTCGTGCCATAACTCGATTCGTGCTTCAATATCACTTCGCTTAGTCTCGCATACACTTGTGTGCCTCCTTGCTTAACGTAACTTCACACAACATGCCCTACAGCCCTTTTGACTTAACTCGCAACTTAACACTCGACGCCACATCCCGTGCCGAAGCACGTCGCCTTTGCTGTAGCCAAATCTTAGGCTCAGACATTGTGTCTATTTAACTAATACATACTCAACTCAATCCAAAGGCACCCACGCGGATTGTCGCCCATGCCGACACAAAACTTACCATGTTAGTTGAATACAATTTATATTAAGTGTTTGTTATGGGATTGGCCTAACCAGCCGCCTTGGACGTAGCCTGGCAGTACGGGACCCTTTCAACGCAGGTAGCGAGCCCCGATGAAAGTCCCCGCCTTACCGATCGCCTTACCAGCGTTGCCTATTACCCAGCTCGGCTACAACCAGTTTCTTCCTAGGCCGAGTCGGTCCCGTGGTCCCGGGGTGCCGCTCGAAGAAACCACCCCTTGTCGACAAGTTGTCCAAGTTCATAAGGGTTAACATGGTGTATTTTAGAATACCGTTGGGGCTTATTATGTGATCAATTCATTTACTTGGTTGTTTTACTCTTTCCACTTTTTGTACTTCCTTTGCAGAGCCCCTAACCAGGGTTGCCTCGGCGACTACCCATCGCTTAGACTTAACATTCTTTGAACTCAGGGAACGGCTACTGCATAGCCTTCCAACTTAACTTGAACATAACGTGTTTCCATAAGTATCGACCGACCGTGGCTAACTTTCCACTGAACCAACCGTGGCTCGTACCTCTAAACCGACTTGTGTTCTACGCAACGATGTCGCCCAAGTCATACTCCATATGACGGGCCTTAGGATCGTGGGACTACTTATCTTGACAACCGCAGAATGAGCGGGACAGCACGTAGAATAACTTAGGTCGACCGGCATAACATTTGCCTAACTCACTCAAGCCTACAACTTAACCCAAGGGACGAGCAAAGGCTATGCCAAGCCTTGCGGGACAGGACCGTGCATGCTTTAGCAAGCACTTGTGCGGGCGACGCCTATGACTTAGGCTAACTCTCAGCTTTTGTACCACAGACCAACTTTCCTTCTCCCAAGCCACGGGACGAAGGACCGAGTGTCATTTTCAAAGCACGCCGTGCACCAACTCTAAGCCGACAGTGAGACGTTTTCCATGTTCTAACTCATTTTGACCCGTCGGGATTATTCCCTTAGCTATGTGGATGCGTAGCTTTTATTATCAAGCCTAACTTGTGCAAGTTGAAAACACGATTTATTATGTGAAGGCAAAGATGAGGAGAGTTCACCGAAACTACCCCACCTGAGCGATGTCTCCGAGCAAGCCGTTGCAAGGCTAAGTCCGAACGCCGTCGGCGTTTCGATTCCTCCGATTGACTTTGCGGGACGGGGCACTACACCTGCAGCTAATCCAGGTTATCCAGGCGACTTGGGTTTATTTAAGCAGTGTATCGTTCTTTCCATATATGAGTGAATTTGGACTTGTGCCCTACTCGTCGGCAGGCTGCAAGTCCCACAATGGTGGCCGGGATAACGGGATCGCCTGTAGCTGGAGAGATCTCTCATGACTACTGAATTATTCTAGTTGTTAGCCTTAGCCATTTACAGTAGGTACCCCTGACCGTGGTACTCAGGGATCCCTGTCCTAGATATGATGCAAACATTATCGGTTCAATTGTACAAACACAATCACCCACGGTGTCCAGGCCATTCAATTTTGTCATGTCATGTTCACTGTCAGGAGTGCGCCACGTCGGGCCACTATCACTTCATGTCAAAAGTGCACTACAACGGGTCACCATCGTATCAGGGAACAATTAATTTAGCACAAGTACATATTTAATAATTAAATATTAGAAGGGGCAAGGGCTGTGGAGGACTCATGAGGCTCGGAAAAATTTCTATGCGGCTCGCAATCACTTGGCCATATGTGGCTGAACAAAAGATATATATATATATATAAACATGCATGCTAGCAGGCAATTGCATTAAATACATTAATATAACGTATTAATGTAATGCATTAAATAATGTACTAATACAATAAATACATTATATTAATATATTTAATATACAAAATATACAAAATATATTAATATACATTATAATATATAATATTTTAATACATAAATTATGTATGCTTTGTGTGCATTAGCATAATGCGTTAATATACATGCAGCTGATTGTCCCCATGTTCCATATGCGGCTTACTTTAGCAAGCGCATGCAAACAATGCCCCATGCAATCAAGTATACATTAATTATGCATGCAAGCAATGGCCACGTGGGTTCAATATAATGCAAGCAAAGCTTGCACTAGCATGCGACTGATGGAAGCCATATGCGGCTGGCCTTGTGGTAACAATGCTTTAGGTAATTGTATTTAGGAAATGCACTAAAGGATATATTAATGCAAATGCATTAAGAATGCACTAAGTGCATTAATAATATGCCATATGTGGCTCTCTCCAGGAAAGTAAAGAAAAAAAGTGCATTAGGAAAAGACAAGCATTAGTTAATGCAAAAAAATGCATTAGGAAAAGATAAGCATTAGTTAATGCTTAAAAAATGCATAAAGTGCATTGAATATAGGTTAAAATGCATAAAGTGTATTGTGTATGGACCATAATGCATATAATGCATTGAATAGGGGTTAGCATGCGGCTGGCATGCTCCCTGGAAATACTTTATAATGCATATAATATTGAGTACGGATTAAAATACATAAAATGCATTGATTATAGATTTGCATGCGGCTGGCATGCTTCATGGCAATGCATTATAATGCATTGGATGTACTTATGCGGCCAAGATGTTTTACGCCATGCAAATAGTTGCATGCTGCTATGCGGCTCACCTTAGGAATTCTCCTGCGGCCAAGTTAGCTTGGCAAGGTAAGAATGATGCTGAATGCATTAATTAATACAACAAATATAAGGTGCTAAGAAAAGTATTAAAGCAAATGCTATGCGGCTGGCCTCCCAAGAAAGTGTATTAAATATAACATACATGCGGCTCACTTTGCTGGGATGGCCAAGATGCGGCTCACTATTAGAGTAATGCATTCATGAATGCTTATGCGGCTCATGCAAAATTTCCATAGGTTAAATTTGGACCAAACGAATTTCCCTGCAATCATGAGATCCTCAACTAGCAAATATACAAGTTTGATAGATCCAAAATTCTGGAAACCGAAAATACCACAATGCTAGATCTACAAAAATTTAACCATGGAAATGAAAAATGCCAAGTACTAAAGTGGGTTAGAAACAAATGAGAAAAATAATAGAACAATAAAAATAGACTTTCTCCATGAAGCAAGGTGCACTTGCCTAAGCTCTCCCACTCTCTCTATCTCTCTCTGGTGGAATATTTAAATGAAGAGGGTGGTGGTAGGTGGGATATTTAATGAAAGTGGTGGTAGGTGGGAGTGGTTCACATAAAAGAGAGAAATGTTAGTGGAATATTTAATGAAGAGGGTGGTGGTAGGTGGAATATTTAATGAAAGTGGTGGTAGGTGGGAGTGGTTCACATAAAATCGAACCATGCAAACCAAACCGAACCAAGTCAAGTTGGGTCGAACCAACCAAGAAAACATGCAATACGGGTCTAAATACGTACACGTATACCGAGATACGTGATACGAACAATGGTCATAACAATAATGGTGTATATACCATTATGTACAGTCTAATAATCCCAAAATATACAAGGACCTATTTTATACAAATGATGATAATTATAATATTTAATTAACGAATATTTAGAAATATTTATTAAATCATGAAAACGAAATACGACACCCTCATACCAAATTCCATCAACACGAATTTCATTGGATGCACCGCATGGCTACATGGGCTTGGGCTCAGTTCGGGTCCAGTCCGGGCTAAAATAGTATAACCGGTTTCCCTAAAACTCAATAATATAATTAATAGATAATTAAAACTTCGGTAAGGGTTAAGTCGCAACTTGACCTGGTTTTCCTAATTAGGACATCAATATGGCTCGGCCTTCCCTATCAGGGCTAATACACTAGTCTAAGCACGCTATTGCACTATCCGTGCCACGATTTCTAGCCACCTTGTACCAAAAAACTCCACTATGGCTAAAGTTATCTATCGTAATAATTAATTAAGTAATTATTTATAAAAATTCTAAAAATCACCATTTAATTCAAATAAATAAATAAAATATATTATAAAAATTTTGGGAAGAGGGGTTGCATATACGAGCACATAGTAGACAAGATCCGCAAACTCATCGCTGGATGGCACAACGCAACCTTATCCCCGGGAGGCAAAACGATCCTCATCAAACACGTTCTATCGTCCATTCCGATGTACACCCTGGCCGTTTGCTCCCCTCCCAAGAAAGTACTCCACTCTCTCGAATCCCTCTTCGCCAAGTTCTTCTGGGAACAAAGCGATGGCAAGGACAAACACCACCGGGCCGGTTGGGAGACTATGGCCAAACCCACTAAGAAGGAGGTCTGGGTTTCAGCAGACTTGCCCATATCGTGGACGCCTGCTCCATGAAGTTGTGTTGGAAGTTGCGCACAGAGACCTCGCTATGGACGAAGTTTATGAGAGCTAGGTACTCCAAATTCTTCCACCTGTCGGAGGCGGTCACTAACAACAGATCCTCGGCATCGTGGCGCCGTATAATTTGGGGTCGCATCACTGCTGAACCTCTAATCTGTCTCCAGTTGGGTGACGGTCGCTCTTTGGCCTATTTGGGGCGAGGGTTAGGAGAAGACACCATACACCCCAACATTCTTACTCTGCAGGGGTGCGCAATTAGGGATCTATGAGAGGGTAGTTTCGAATGAAATTGGAGGAAGGTCAGAGATTGGCTAGGCCAGCCAGTGGCTATCTATTTTCTTGCTGCTAATCTGAGGGTTACCGACACGATCGACACTTGGAGATGGTCCCCCAACCCGTGCGGGACATTCACTTTGGCTTTCGCCAGACAAGTGGCCAGAGGCAGCGAGGTACCGGTTATCATTTATGCCAAGTTCTGGCAAGCCTGCATTCGCATCAAATGGTCTATCATTAACGATGCCACTGCTGCGAGGAGCACTCAACGGAATCAGCAGAGCACGTCCTTCTTTCGGGGGAGCTGGCTACAGATATTTGGTCCAAGCTTCATAATAGACTTAGTCTGGTTCATCCGCCTGGGGGCTTCTACGATCTTCTGGCCAACTGGAGCTGTTCTTACGGATACCAGATCGTAGTAGCCGCCGGTATTTGGATCATTTAGAAGAACATGAACAAATTCAGATACGAAGGCCGCCAAATCTTCCCTCTACAGTTGTACAGAGAGGTCATCCACTACCAAAATAAGTCATATCAGCGACGTATTTAGCGACTCCAAGATAGTTCGTCGCTAATATTTAGGGTTTTAGCGACGTTAAAATAAGACGTCGCTGTTTGTCGCCAACAGCGACTAATAGCGTTGTCTAGCGGCTACAATTTGTTAAATGGGAACCTGCGTCGCAAGTTCGTCGGTACCCGTCACTGAGATAGCGACGTGTAGCGAAGCACTTTAAGCAACATCGTCGTTTATTATATGTCAGCGATGTTTAGCGACGTCCTATAAGGACGTCGCTAATCGTTTTATATAGCCAGCGAGGGTTTCCTATTCGATCATTCACAATTTTTCCCTCCCAATTTTGGGCGCGCTCCTCCTTCGCGACGCTCCTCCGGTGATTTCCCTCCTCCGGCCTCCTCCTCCGCGGTGCTCCTCCGGCGATCTCCCTCCTCCGGCCTCCTCCTTCTCCTCCTCCTCCTCCTCCTTCCTCAGGTAGCTCCTCCTTCTCCTCCTTCTCCTCCTCCTCCTTCCTCAGGTAGCTCCTCTCCAGTTTCTTCTCGTCTTCTAGCTCTCTCTCTTGCTTCTAGTTCGTGTCCATGAGAGCATGGACTCGCTGCGGGGGACACGAGACTGACAGTGGACTCGCTGCGGGGGACACGAGAGCGTGGACTCGCTTCTAGTTCGTATGACACCTATTTTGTTGGTTTGGACACGTCGTATCCCACTGTGTGGATACGAGACTCACAGTGTGACACCTATATACTGATACTTGGAGTTTTTTTAGGCATATCAACTGTCAATTTGATGTTTTGCTTGGATTCGAATTCTAATTTAGGGTTCGAGCCTTATTTACTGATACTGGGAGTTTTTTTGGGCATTTTTAGGGTTTTGACATGATGAATAAATTGACTAATAATTATTATCGAGCCTTATAAAATTTCAGCTATGTCACGAAGGATGGATACTAATCTTGTGAATGAGTTTTCTCCTAAGTATTCTCGACAGTTGAGTATGATTTAGCTCACTGACATTACTGAAATATTGAATAATTAGACTTTCTGTTCAGTACCCTTTGACTGAATTAAGTTGACCTGAATACCATATTTTAAATCCTAAATCTACGGTACGACATTGTGATCAGGACATAGTCCCTGCAGCCATTCGACTGGCAAGACAGAAACTATGTAGCCGTAGATAAAGTTGACTGTCCTCCGACCCTCATCCCTCGGCAATGATGATACGACAACCTATCACTATATCTTATATAGTAGTAGATGATGTCTTAGTATTACATTATGTGAGTTCATCTTGATTCTGTTACATTCTTCAGATACTACATACGATAAGAACATATACTACACCATATGTTCAGAACATAGATGATTCACACTAATGTATGCTAGAATGAATCTTGGGTTGTATTCTGAGCCATCCGTTCTGCTACTTGGCAAAAAATCGAATTTATTGTACTTTATCTGCTTTCAAAAATGTACTCAAATTACATGATGGTTCCTTTAGTTAGCTTGCTTATGTTACAATTATATTAGCTTGCTTACCAGATGGCACCCATGACCCGAGGAACGGCACATCGTTTGAGGGAAACAGTGAATGCTGAGGTGGCTCCTCCTACAGTTAAGGAGGAAGTGGCACCGGTTGCTAGTGAGATCGGGAGTTCTATTCATCCAGTACTGGTAGCTAGTGAGACCGGGAGTTCTATTCGTGCAACACTTGCAAGGGACGACATCTCTCCTCACGCTAAAGATCTCGCTTTTTCGAGGTGGTTGCGTGATCGTATCACTGAGCGTTTGCGTGAGCTGCGTGGTTCTCATTAGCTATTAGTACTTATTTCTTTTGGACTTTTTGTATTGGGTTGTTTTTATATTAGACTATTTGTATTGGACTACATATATGAATTAGTACTGTGTCAATCTCTGGATTGTATTGGTACTACAACCCTCATCCTTCGGCAATGATGATACGACAACCAACCAGAGAGGATACTCTGAGAGATCCATCTGAGTAGGACGTATACTCTGAGATATCACCTTTACAAGTATGATATCAATAGTGGGATTGATTGTGTACGTCCTACTCAGATGGGTCTCTCACTGTTACTATTTTTTTCTGACAGCATGGTGGATGTGCTCCGTCAACAGATTCTTGCTCCGAGCTAAAACTTTGCCCCGGAGCTCAAGTGGACATCTTTCGTGTAGAGCTCGAGTGAGAGGTTCCTGACAGCATGGTGGTCTCCTTTGTCAAAGTATCCGTGCTCATCACACATTGGTTGTGGGACGATCACGGCTACTTTAACAAAGGAGACCACCATGCTGTCAGGAACCTCTCACTCGAGCTCTACACGAAGGATGTCCACTTGAGCTCCGGGGCAAAGTTTTGGCTCGGAGCAAGAATCTGTTGACGGAGCACATCCACCATGCTGTCAGAAAAAATAGTAACGGTGAGAGATCCATCTGAGTAGGACGTACACACTCAATCCCACTACTGATATCATTCTTGTAAAGGTGATCTCTCAGAGTATACGTCCTACTCAGATGGATCTGCAGAGTATCCTCTCCGGTTGGGTTGTGTTCTGAGCCATCCATTCTCACACTTAAAATATATATTAATTAGAACTGTATTTTATATTATCGGCAAAACCAGGGATTTGATTCTGTATTTTGTATTTTGGTTTCTGTATTTTGGCTCCAGCTCCATTTGCATTAATCTATGGTACGACATGGTCCCTGCAGCCATTCGACTGGCGAGGCAGAAACTATGTAGCCGTAGATAAGTTGACTGTCCTCCGACCCTCATCCCTCGACAATGATGATACGACAACCTATCACTATATCTTATATAGTAGTAGATGATGTTTTAGTATTATATTATGTGAGTTCATCTTGAATCTGTTATATCCTTCAGATACTAGATACAATAAGAACATATACTACACCATATGTACAGAACATAAATGATTCATACTAATGTATGCTAGAATGAATTTTGGGTTGTGTTCTGAGCCATCCTTCAGCTGCCCCCTTCCCTGTCCCTCTCGTTATGTCGCGAACCTCTTCCTCTATGCCATCAAAATCAGAATCCTCGACTCTCTTTCGCTTCTTGGATATTGACCCAGCTTCTAATAATCTCTCATTTCCCTCCGGGTCCACTCTACTCCCAATCTCTTCTTCTTTATACACGGATCTACAGAATCAATACCATCCGAGGAAGGCAAAACTGAATCAGCATTGTCTTCCGAATCGTCCTCATCAAGGCATAACGGGCTGCTCAGCGTGTCCAGCTTTTTCAACTTCTCGCTGGCTGCAGAGTCGAAATGGGAACGGGTCCTCTTTGCCGGCCCGGAGCTCTGACTCGCACTTGTCGCCTCGCTACCGGTTTCCTCTCCTCCTCTGACGTGGGTCATAAGAAAAAAAATTTCATACCTCTTCTTCATATAAACATCATTGCCGTCTTGTACTCGCGAGCCTCCTCGTCTGTGACGCTATCCAACTTCTCGGTGCCTACATTGTCACTCGAATTTCCCCTTTGACTCGTATCGTCCTCTTCTTCGCTTGTCTTTTCGTTCTCTGTCTTGCAATCATCTGCTATCACCGCCGTCTCATTCGACTCTTTCTCCGATGACTCCAAGGAGGAGGAGGAAGACTCGGAGAAGGAGTCGAATGAGTCGACGGTGATAGCAAATGATTGTAAGACAGAAAACGAAAAGACAGGCGAATAAGAGGACGATACGAGTCGAAGGGGAGATTCGAGTGACAATGTAGGCACCGAGAAGTTAGATAGCATCACAGACGAGGAGGCTCGAGTACAAGGCGGCAATGATATTTATGTGAAGAAGAGGTACGAAATTTCTTTTCTTATGACCCGCGTCAGAGGAGGAGAGAAAACCGGTAGCGAGGCGACGAGTGCGAGTCAGAGCTCCGGGCCGGCAAAGAGGACCCGTTCCCATTTCGACTCTACAGCCAGCGAGAAGTTGAAGAAGCTGGGCACGCTGAGCAGCCCGTTATGCCTTGATGAGGACGATTCGAAAGACAATGCTGATTCAGTTTTGCCTTTCTTGGATGGCATTGATTCTGTAGAGCCGGGGGAAGTGGCTCCTCCTCGACAATGATGATACGACAACCTATCACTATCTTATATAGTAGTAGATGATGTTTTAGTATTACATTATGTGAGTTCATCTTGATTCTGTTACATTCTTCAAATACTACATACTAGATTCGATAAGAACATATACTACACCATATGTACAGAACATAGATGATTCACACTAATGTATACTAGAATGAATTTTGGGTTGTGTTCTGAGCCATCCGTTCTGATCAAGCATCTTCCTTCTCCTCTCCTCCATCATGGCTCTGGACCCATCTGCTCCTCCCTACTTTCCTTCTTCTTATTTGACTCTCTCAGCCACATATGATATCCAGCTCAAGTATAGAGTCGGGGGAGAAAAAGTGGACAGAAAGAGGAGAGGGAAGCAGCACAGCCGGCGGCATGACCTGGAGAAAGTACATATGTTTTCTTCAAATCCGTAGGAGAACTATAAGGATATATCTTTTCACAATATGTCATCTTGTCAAAGACCCTTAATGTGACAACCATGTTACCGCGGTGTCAGAAGACTAACATGTCATAATTTTCTAAGCCGTGTGTTTTGATATAATCCTTCCAACTCTTTCCTCCTATGTAGTAATCTTGTATTATTACATAGAACTGAAATCCGGTTGGAGGAATATGTCAAAACACACGGCTTAGAAAATTATGACATGTTAGTCTTCCGACACCGCGGTAACATGGATGTCACATTAAAGGTCTTTGACAAGGTGATATGTTGTGAAAAGATATATCCTTATAGTTCTCCTACTTATGTTGAAGAAAACCTCTGTACTTCCTTGGGTCATGCCGTCGGCTGTGCTGCTTCCCTCTCCTCTTCCTGTCCACTTCTTCTCCCCCGACTCTACACTTGAGCTGGATATCATATGTGGCTGAGAGAGTCAAATAAGAAGAAGGGAAGTAGGGAGGAGCAGATGGGTTCAGAGCCATGGTGGAGGAGAGGAGAAGGAAAATTCTTGATCAGAACTTGAGGTGGAAAAGTTGTGACGTTGATAGCGTAAGAGAGGGAGAGGATGGAAAAGTTCTTCTCCTCCGACTCTACACTTGAGGTGGATATCATATTTTGGTTTCTGTATTTTGGCTCCAGCTCCATTTGCATTAATCTACGGTACGACATGGTGATCAGGACATAGTCCCTGCAGCCATTCGACTGGCGAGGCAGAAACTATGTTGCCGTAGATAAAGTTGACTGTCCTCCGACCCTCATCCCTCGGCAATGATGATACGATAACCTATCACTATATCTTATATAGTAGTAGATGATGTCTTAGTATTACATTATATGAGTTCATCTTGATTCTGTACATTCTTCAGATACTACATACGATAAGAACATATACTACACCATATGTACAGAACATAGATGATTCACACTAATGTATGCTAGAATGAATCTTGGGTTGTGTTCTGAGCCATGCGTTCCATACTTGGCAATTAAATTGTGGACCTTATATGTGACATTGTTGTTACAAATTTTCATATATCTGTGTTGATTGATGAGA
>JANAVB010011576.1:0-65677 GCA_029216955.1 Iris pallida
TTCTTTTCCTTTTTCTTTTCCTTTTTTTTTTCTTTTTTGTTTATATTTATATATATAATATGATATTAGTATATAGATATATATATATGTATATACTGTATATTTGCAGTATTTTATATATGTATATATATTTATAGTTATAAATTTATATATATCTATATATATATATATATATAATATATAAAATATATATAGATATATATATATATATATATATATATATTTGTATTTATAACATATATGTATTATGTATATATTTCATGTGTATATATATATTATATATATATATATATGTATACAATATTTGTATATGTATATATCTTTATATTAGTATTTTCTTATATATATATATACATATGTACTTTTAACATAGGTATGTATATATTCACTTTGTATAAACTTTACCTTATTAAAATATTAATATTTATTTTACACTTTTACTAATTTGTATTTTAGTGTATTTAAATTACTGCAACCATTTGGTGTCCAAGCCTAGCATGGGTTTTTGGGCCCAAATGTGTTTTCACACATTCAAGACCTGTACAATCATATTGGACTTGATTCATGGCCTTGGGTCCTGTATTTGAACTTTGGTTCAAATTATGTACATGGACAAAATACGCAGATAATTAATTAATTATTTAATTGTGTGCAATGTTGTTTTTGATTTTCTAAAAATACTTAAAGTACTGTTAAAATTCTGGAAAAATGGTATTTAGATAATATGTTAATTTAGCTAATTAAGTATAATTTTTATAGTATTTAATTTACTGTTTTGCCACTAATTTGGCATATGGAACCAAAACTCATTTTCTGTATACTTAGAAAACTGATTTTTATAAAATACTTGTACTGGTTAATAAATTCCAGAAAAATTATAATAAATTTTAATAATGAACAAGGATCTTTTGGTACTTTACTTGAAGTAAAATTAAGCTTTTTGTCTATCTCAAAATTGTTGAAAACACAATAATCTTTTGATTTTTTATTGATTAATTACGACTTGTAACTTTTTGTGTTACTTTGAGTTTTAGCCGTGTTGAACCTCACCCCTCACTAGTGTAAAGACCCTAGAAAGTTGTTAAAGTAGTGTATCACCCCCATTAGTCTCCTATGCCAGAGTCATCATTTGGATAGGTGCCCAGTCACAAGTCGTGTTTCACCAATTAGTGTCTTAGCATTTTAGCTTAGTGTAAAAACTAAGTTATTGCATTTATTTCTACAGTGACGAGTACCAGCATCCATAGCACTTTTATCGCAGCTGTTTTGCTTTGCTTTGCTAGAGGCAAGTACTTTCTACAAACTTTACAAACTGTTACATAAATGAACTGCTAATCCAACCATGTTAAATGCTGATCCTTGGGGTAGCAAGTTAAATGTCACATGTTACTTTCCATTACTACCATGCTTAGAATAGTTTTTATATCTCTCACATGATTAGAGTATGGGTTATGGGGAAACTGACAGTTGAGTACGTGATCATGACCCCCCTATAGTAGCGAGCGAGTCGCATTTTATATGCATACCTTGCCGCAGGCCATTATCCCGCATTTCTGTACGGATGTACACCTATGCTTGTTAACTTGTACGTATGTACATTTTATTTATATGTACCACAGTACATTGTACATCTATTGACCGATCACGTACTTGCTACAGTTTTAAACATTACTATACATCTGTCTCTAAGACATATGTGTCCTTGCCATGATAGATTGTTGATGCCATGTTTCCAGTTATTTTCCTCTTATTTCATTTCCATGTTTCATATGCTAGTTTGCTAGATTCAGTACTTGCTCCCATCCTGACAGGATAACGTTGTAGGTGTCCTTACTGAGGAGGAGTTACTCTGCGACACATATTATGGAGTTACTACACCGCCGAGGACCCGGCTTTGCTTTACGAGGATGTTCCTGCGGGGAACCTCGCCTAGTTATCTTTTTGCTTTAGACTTTTGAGAGTCATGTATTAGACTACATATTTTGTAACTGGACATGTATCCAGTTTTACGTTTCAGACTTGTACTTTGGACATTTTATATGATACGACTTTTTGTGTTTGGAGCATTTATGACTTTTATTCACTTATAGAACTGTTAGCACATTTTAGTCTTATCCTGTTGTCTTTAGAACAGCTTACTACGTTTTATATCAAACGTAGGCTGGGCATGACTCGGCCTGGCCCAACAATTTGGGTAGCGGGTCGTGACATTTTTTAGTGGTGGCCCATGCAGGTCCTGACTAAATTGTTTGGTTACGTTATTGTACCAAGCATGCCTGCAATTAGGAACTTAAGGTAGTTAGACAATATTAGGAATGACGCTTAGAACACCTAGAGGAATGCTAGGATTGCAACATAGGAAATA
Source organism: Iris pallida (assembly GCA_029216955.1). Classification (NCBI taxonomy): domain Eukaryota; kingdom Viridiplantae; phylum Streptophyta; class Magnoliopsida; order Asparagales; family Iridaceae; genus Iris; species Iris pallida. The sequence continues at coordinate 2,366 of JANAVB010011576.1, forward strand.
CGTCACATGCTTGCTATTATAATTAGATTTTCTTGCCTATGATTGCTTACTTTAACAAGTCCTTATAAGTCCTTTTTTATTGTAATTAGATGGTGCTTACTCGTTCGTCCCAGTATGTTACACCTGGAATGGTGCACTCCATATCCAGTCAGCTGACCAGTTGACTGATACACCCCTATCTCCACCTACCACCTACCCTTCCACTCCACAGATCCACAGACTCAGATGCCTCCCCACCACCTTCCACATCCCAGTCCCAGCAGGCCTCGATACTTCCACCACCCCCTATCACTATACCCACCCAGGCTTCCGTCACACTCGACGGGAACCAGCTGCTCACTCTGATTCAGGGGTTCCTAACAACCCATCAGGAGCAGACTACCCTACTCCGCCAGAGCATGGAGCGTTCTGAGGGACGTCCCGTGGTCCCACCACCTGTAGAGCCACGCAGAGAGCGGGGACGATCAAGGACTTTATGGGTCTGAATCCCAAGGAGTTCTCAGGGACTGAGGGCATAGTAGTAGCAGATGACTGGCTAGACTCGGTAGAGGGAAGCTTCTCGGAGTCAGGATGCCGGATGACCTCCAGGTCGAGGCAGCGAGATTCTGCTGATAGACTTGGCAGGAGTTTGGTTCCGGAATGAGCCGTTGTTTGCGAGAGGGAGAGCCACTTGGGATCAGTTCAAGACCCAGTTCAAGAAGAAATTCTTCTCGACCACTGCTAGAGTAGCCATGGGGCTACGATTCTAGAACATCCCAGGGGAACTATTTTATTGACGAGTATGCGGCAGAGTTTAGTCGCCTGAGCTGTTTTGCTCCTAGTCTGGTTGCAGATCCGAGGAGATGACCCGTAGGTTTTGCCATGGTCTAGTTCCAGACATCGGTATTCTTATAGTGGCGAACGGTACGACTGACTATTACCAGAGCCTAGAGTTGGCCCGGAGCATTGAGGAGCGTCTTCTGTCTAGCAAGAGGCCGGCTTCTGTACATCATAAGGGACCGTCCAAGCGTCAGGCTTTCCAGCAGAGAGCACCGACGCCACCCCAGCAGACTTATCGTCCCCCTACACACATCATTAGACCCCGCCAGTTAGAGCCCCGGGACCCCGACATCAGTAGCAGTAGCAGAGGGGAGCTATATTTCTTTCTTTAAGGAAGACCAGGGCACGACAGCTCCATTTGCAGGAAGAGGTTGAAGCAGTGCTTAGTCTGTGGGTCTGCCACCCATCAGATTTGGGACTGCCCAGTAGCGAAGCCTAGAGGACCGCTTCCGACACAGCAGCAGAGGTTTGGACAGCATCTGCAGCAGCAGAAGGGACCTCAGGGGAAGACTTATAGCCTAGCCCTTGAGCCGGAGCCGGAGCAGGTTTCGGATCCAGATTACTTAGCTGACGTCATCATAGGTCATGTTTATTTACATACTTTTCTAGCTGTATGTTTGTTTGATTCTGGTGCATCTCATAGCTTCCTATCATTAGAGTTTATGCATAAACACCATCTAGTAGCTACACCTACTGCGAGATTAGTAGTGATGACGGGAGGAGGACCAGTACCTATTAGATCTATCTATAGATGTTCTATTTTTATAGCCGGGAGAGTTCAGGGGACGATTCTTTGTGATGCCACTCCCCGGTTATGATATCATATTGGAGATGGACTGGCTTAGCTATGCCCATGCATCTATAGATTGTCATGAGGGTAGTATTTTGTTCAGTCCCCCAGGCACAGCACCATTCAGTGTCAGGGGACAGGGCCGGAGATCAGCCTAGAGCCGAACTGTTGTGCGACAGTTGGGGACGTAGCACCGCCACACCCTATCATTAGGGAGTTTATGGATGTATTCCCAGAGGATCTTCCAGGGCTTCCGCCTGACAGAGATGTGGAGTTCACCATAGATTTAGTGCCGGGTTCATCACCAGTATCCTAGGCTTGCTATAGAGTGAATCCCAAGGAGGCAGTAGAGATGAAAGAGCAGATTGATGACCTGTTGAAAAAGGGTTTCATTCGATCCAGTGCTCCATGGGGAGCGCCAGTGCTCTTTGTGCCTAAGAAGGATGGTACAGTCCGGTTGTGTATTGACTACCGAGCCTTGAATGCCATCACCATCAAGAACAAATATCCTCTGCCCAGGATAGATGATTTGTTCGACCAGTTGAGCGGGGCGAAGGTGTTTTCCAGGATAGACTTGAGATCCGGGTACCACCAGGTGAAGGTTAGGGCAGCAGACATCCAGAAGACGGCGTTTAACACGAAGTACGGGCAGTACGAGTTTTGGTGATGCCATTTGGTCTCACACATGCGCCAGCTGTCTTTATGAACTTGATGAATAAGACATTTCACCAGTATCTGGATAAGTTCGTCGTAGTGTTTATCGACGACATCCTGATATACTCGAAGACGCCGGAGGAGCATGCAGAGCACTTGCGGATAGTTTTGGAGATTCTGAGGCAGGAGAGATTGTTTGCCAAATTGCCGAAGTGCGAGTTCTTTTTAGACCGAGTGGAGTTTTCTCGGCCATGTAGTCACTGGAGATGGAATCTCGGTGGATCCCAGGAAGATTGCTGCAGTTGAGACATGGAAGGCTCCGACGTCAGTTTCAAAGATCAGGAGCTTTCTGGGTTTAGCAGGCTATTATAGAAAGTTTGTCCAGGACTTTGCTAGGATAGCTGAACCCATGACGAAGCTGACACGGAAGGACGCAGAGTACATCTGGTCAGAGGACTGCCAGGCAACGTTTGAGGAGCTGAAGAGGAGGCTGACGACCGCTCCAGTTCTAACATTACCTTTAGGTTCTGGAGGTTTCACCATATACAGTGATGCTTCTGGGAAGGGGCTAGGATGTGTCCTACAGCAGCATGGGAAAGTGATTGCTTATGCATCTAGGCAATTGCGGACTCATGAGAGGAATTATCCTACCCATGACCTAGAGTTAGCTGCGGTGATCTTTGCACTCAAGTTATGGAAACATTACTTATACGGAGAGCATGTGGAGATCTTTACTGACCACAAAAGCTTGAAGTATGTGTTCACGCAGAAAGAGCTGAACATGAGGCAAAGACGATGGTTGGAGTTGATGAAGGACTTCGACATCGATTTACAGTATCACCCCGGGAAGTCAAATGTGGTGGCGGATGCGCTGAGCAGGCATCCGATGGCATGGTACCTGATGATTGATCGGCATTTGCGAAAAGATCTGAAGAAGCTCGGTATCGAGCTAGTTCGGCCAGGATCAGTGATACAAATGATGGCGCTTGACATTCAGTCAGGTTTCATGGAGCAGATCAGGGAGGCACAGTCTACAAATAAGAGCCTTCGCAGACTTCGAGCCCAAGCGTTAGCAGGATTGCTGGATGACTTCACTATAGCAGAGGATGGATCCTTGAGGCATGGCAGTCGATTGTACGTGCCGAAGGGAGAGCTGGTAGAGGCAGTCTTGCAGGAGGTGCACCAATCGAGATATTCTATTCACCCTGGTGCTAACAAGATGTTCCGTGACTTGCGGGAACATCTTTGGTGGTACGGGATGAAGAGGGATGTATCACGTTTCATCTCGAGATACCTAGTTTGCCAGCAGGTCAAGGCGGAGCGCCGGAGGCCAGCTGGTTTGTTACAGCCGTTATCCATTCCCGAGTGGAAGTGGGAACATATTACGATGGACTTCGTCTCAGGGCTTCATCGTTCCCAAGGAGGGAAGGATGCCATTTGGGTCATCGTAGACAGGCTGACGAAGTGTGTGCACTTCATACCCTTCAAGGTGGGGATTTCTACCGAGAAGTTGGTGGAGCTATACATGCAGCAAATAGTTCGCCTACACGGAGTGCCGGTGAGCATCGTGTTAGACAGAGACAGCAGATTCACATCCCACTACTGGAGGAGCTTGCAGGAGGAGTTGGGCAGTAGGCTCAAGTTAGCGTACCACCCGCAGACAGATGGGCAGTCCGAGAGGACGATACAGACACTGGAGGATATGCTGAGGACCTGCGTGCTGGACTTCGGAGGATCATGGGAGAGCCATCTGCACTTGGTAGAGTTTTCATACAACAACAGCTACCAAGCCAGTATTGGTATGTCTTCTTTCGAGGCGCTATATGGACGACGATGTCGCACACCGCTCTTTTGGGATGATGTTGGAGACAGAGTTATGCTTGGGCCAGAGATGATCACGGATGCAGCAGAGAAAGTCGGGATGATCAGAGACAGGCTCAGAGTAGCTCAGGATAGGCAGAAATACTGGGCTGATGCTAGTCGCAGACCGATGGAGTTCGCAGACGGTGATATGGTGCTAGTGAAGATATCACCTACTAGAGGGACGATCAGGTTCGGACGAGGAGGGAAGCTGAGCCCCAGATACATCGGGCCATTCGAGATACTTGGCAGGATCGGAGAGGTAGCTTACAGGGTTGCACTTCCACCCAACCTAGCAGGAGTTCACGATGTCTTTCACGTATCTCAGCTGAGAAGATATGTTCCAGACCCCAGTCATGTGCTAGATCATTCAGAGTTGGAAGTCGGACCGGGCCTTACAGTTTTTGAGCAGCCAGTGGAGATATTAGACAGGAAAGAGAAGAGGCTGAGGAACAAGGTTATACCCCTAGTACGAGTAGCTTGGAGCCGTCACTCCCCAGGTGAATCTACTTGGGAGAGGGAGTCGGACATGAGGGAGAGATACCCTTACCTGTTCGATCCAACCGTTGCGAGGGAACCACCCGTTCCCGCTTGATACCTTAGAGGTTAGTTTCGATCGCAGCCTTAGTCATTTTATTGCATTACTTGCTATGCGAGAATATTGTAGGGTCTTCAATCCTTGTGAATTTCGAAGACAAAATTTTCAAGGAGGGAAGACTTGTAAGCCCCTGTTTTTCAAATTTTATTTTAATTAGTGTTAATTACTTTTTAATGTCAATTTTAGCCTTAAAATAATTATTTAGATTTTTAGGAATTTTTCTAGAATTTTTAAATGATTTTTAAATGAGTTTTAAAATACAAAAATATTAATTTGCAATTTTCTAAATTGTTTTTAATATCATTCTGTAATTTTTAGATTTGTTTTTATATCAGTATGCAATTAGTGAAATGTTTTAAAATGCGGAATGCAAATTCAATTTGCATTTACCTTCTGTGGGGGCCATTGTGTAAATTCCTAAACTAGGGGGGGCCTAATGGCTAACCTACCCAACACCCCCCCTCCCCTCCACGACCACACTCTCTCTCCTCACCCACTCCGCTGACCGACGACCGCCAGCGCGGCCTGCCCCCGCCATTTCCGGCTGCCCCCGACCGCCTCAACCCCACTATAAAACTCCCCTCACTCCCCTCAGCACGACCAACCCCACTTCGACCCACCACAGCCACTGCAGCCCCCATCTTTACGACTTAAAACCCGTCGCAACCCTAACTCCGGCGAACGCTCGTCCAGCCCCCACGACAAGCGCCACCGCCCGCAACCACCATCCTCCGACGCGCCTCGACGAGCTGAGTGCAACGCCACCCGAGCGCCGCCTCGCCGACGTCTCCTCCGCCCGCCAGCACCCTCGAAATCCCCCTTCGACGACCGGACACGTGTGTAGCAGTGTTAACTCATGTCGTGTGAGGCTCGTGTCCACATATGTTGTTCGCCGTGTCCTGGCAAGCACGAGTGTGGAACTGGACACGTGAACTCGTATCGTGCGTGTCGAAATCGACCCGGACACGTAGAAATCCTGTGTCCCTAACTGTCCGGACACAGGATCGAGTTTATTATTTTTTTATGTTTAATGTTAAACCTAACCTAATTAAATCTAACAAAAACCTTAACCCTAACACAAGCCGTGGGCTGACCCCCTGGCCAGCCCGACCCGACATAACCCCCCCTACGCGCGCTATGGCTCGGGTTCTAGCCCCCCTTCACTGTTGTTTCTTTTCCTTTTTCTTTTCCTTTTTCTTTTCCTTTTTCTTTTTCTGTTTTATATATATATTTATATATATATGTATATATATATATTTTTTTACATAAATACATATATGTATATATATGTATATTAGTATATATATATATATATATATATATATATATATATATATATATATATATATATATATATATATATATATATATATATATATATATATATGTGTATATACTGTATATTTGGCAGTATTTTATATATGTATATATAATTTTATAGTTAGTAAATTTTTATATATATATATATTTGTATTTATATACATATATGTATTTATGTATATATTTTCATGTGTATATATATTATTATATATATACTATTATATATATGTATACAATATTTGTATATGTATATATACTTTATAATTGAGTATTTTCTTATATATATATATATATACATATGTACTTTTAACATAGGTATGTATATATTTACTTTGTATAAACTTTACCTTATTAAAATATTAATATTTATTTTGCACTTTTATCAATTTGTATTTTAGTGTATTTAAATTACTGCAACCATTTGGTGTCCAAGCCTAGCATGGGTTTTTGGGCCCAAATGTGTTTTCACACATTCAAGACCTGTACAAGTCATATTGGATTTGATTCATGGCCTTGGGTCCTGTATTTGAACTTTGGTTCAAATTATGTACATGGACAAAATACGCAGATAATTAATTAATTATTTAATTGTGTGCAATGCTGTTTTTGATTTTCTAAAAATACTTAAAGTACTGTTAAAATTCTGGAAAAATAGTATTTAGATACTATGTTAATTTAGCTAATTTAGTATAATTTTTATAGTATTTAATTTACTATTTTGCCACTAATTTGGCATATGGAACCAAAACTCATTTTCTGTATACTTAGGAAAACTGATTTTTATAAAATACTTGTACTGGTTAATAAATTCCAGAAAAATTATAATAAATTTCTATAATTAACAAGGATCTTTTTGGTACTTTACTTTAAGTAAAATTAAGCATTTTGTCTATCTCAAAAATTATTGAAAACACAATGATCTTTTGATTTATTTATTGATTAATTACGACTTGTAACTTTTTGTGTTACTTTGAGTGTTAGCCGTGTTGAACCTCACCCCTCACTAGTGTAAAGATCCTAGAAAATTAGTTAAAGTAGTGTGTCACCCCACATTGGTCTCCTATGCCAGAGTCATCATTTTGGCTAGATGCCCAGTCACAAGTCGTGTTTCACCAATTAGTGTCTTAGCGTTTTAGCTTAGTATAAAAACTAAGTTATTGCATTTATTTCTAAAGTAACGAGTTACCAGACATCCATAGCACTTTTATCGCAGCTTGTTTTGCTTTGCTTTGCTAGAGGCAAGTACTTTCTACAAACTTTACAAACTGTTACATAAATGAACTGCTAATCCAACCATGTTAAATGCTGATCCTTGGGGTAGCAAGTTAAAATATCACATGTTGTACTTTTCATTACTACCATGCTTAGAATAGTTTTTATATCTCTCATATGATTAGAGTATGGGTTATGGGGAAACTGATAGTTGAGTACGTGATCATGACCCCCCTATAGTAGCGAGCGAGGTCGCATTTTATATGCATACCTTGCCGCAGGCCATTATCCCGCATTTTGTACGGATGTACACCTATGCTTGTTAACTTGTACGTATGTATATTTCATTTACATATACCACAGTATATTGTACATCTATTGACCGATCACGTACTTGCTACAGTTTTAAACATTACATATACATCTGTCTCTATGACATATGTGTCCTTGCCATGATAGATTGTGTGATGCCATGTTTCCAGTTATTTTCTCTTATGTTCATTTTCATGTTTCATATGCTAGTTTGCTAGATTCAGTACTTGCTCCCATCCTGACAGGATAACATTGTAGGTGTCCTTTCTGAGGAGGAGTTACTCTGCGACACATATTATGGAGTTACTGCCGAGGACCCGGCTTTGCTTTACGAGGATGTTCCTGCGGGGAACCTCGCCTAGTTATCTTTTTGCTTTAGACTTTTGAGAGTAGTCATGTATTAGGCTACATATTTTGTAACTGGATATGTATCCAGTTTTACGTTTCAGACTTGTACTTTGGACATTTTACTATATGATACGACTTTTTGTGTTTGGAGCATTTATGACTTTTATTCACTTATAGAACTGTTAGCACATTTTAGTCTTATCATGTTGTCTTTAGAACAGCTTACTACATTTTATATCAAACGTAGGCTGGACATGACTCGGCCTGGCCCAACAATTTGGGTAGCGGGTCGTGACAACCTCTACCCATTCTCGACCATGTTCCGGCCATCACTGCCCCCACCAGTGCTCATCGACCATCACCATAGCCACCACTACTTCGATGAATCCCGTCTCCACCACTGTTCGTTGCTTCCCGCACATTACACCACCCACAGCAAGCCCAGCCACCACCACGTCACCCTCATCTACCACCATGCCACCACACTGCCGTATCATCCCTCCTCTGATCTATCCCCACGACCAACCGACCTCCATACTAACACCAACACCACCTTTACCACCCCCAACTCTGGCCAGTCACCACCGTACATAACATCACCAAATTAAAACCCCAACTCACCTGCCAGATCTCTGTCGCGTCAACGTCGGTGATCTCCTCCACACACATATCTACATTTGTCTCCACGGATCTGATCATCTCACCCTAGTCGGCATCCTTTCCGAACAAGATCCGTACGGCTTCGACCTCATCCATCCAGATCCGCCATCTCCGCGAGCCGCATCCTCCAGCGATCGGCGTCCTTCTCTGCCAGCACTGCGAGTGCAGCTTAGCTCGGTTGAGCTCCATCGTCGCCTCAGTGTGCCACCATCCTTCGGCCCAGCGGTGAGCCCCTCAGTTTTTTCCCCTCTCCTCCTCGAGCTCTCCCATCTCTTCCCTTTCTTTCTTTGTATTTTATACTGTTGTCTCTCTCTTCTTCATTAGGGTTTAGGAGAGGAGACTGGGCTTGATTCCAGTGGGCCGGCCTGGGCTCAAGGCCCAGTGACAGTTTCTTTTATTTTTGGGTTTTAAACTGATTTTTGGTACTGGGCTGGCCGGGCTTAAAGCCTAGGTAAATTTTTATATATAATGCAATTATATATGTATTTGTATATATATACGTATAAAGTTTTGTATAAAAACTATTAGTACATTATAAATATATATTGGTATATACCTATGTATATAGTTATACTATTATTTTATTAGTATACTATAATTAAGTATATTTATTTTGTACATAAAATAATTGCATAGAAATTAGTTTTCCAAAAGTATTTATAAATAGCTTTTAAATCTAGTTAGTTTCATGATTTAATTAAAAAGTCTAAAATATTAATGTAGTATTTTATCTAATATAAATCGTATTTGCCAAAACTTATAATTTAGCTTAATAAATAATTCCAAATATTATTTCAAATATTACTGCTAATAAAATGTAGTTTCTAATATTTATCCAAAATAATTTATTTATTTAATATCGCTTTTACTTTCGATCATAATCTAATCGTGCATGTCATATTTTGTGACTTGGCTCAATCTCTGTAATCTATCAGCAACCTATGGGCTATTCTATCTATCATGGACTGCTATCGGGTCATTGGATGACTGATACAATCTTGGATTATGTTGGACGATATGATCTTTATGGCTATAACTTGGGATGATATGATCTTGGGGATTATTGTTTGGATTATAGACTCTGATACTATTTCGTGTCAAAACGTTCGTGTCGCACACGTCGACTTCAGATACCGAGGCAAGTACTTACAGTGATCAGTTTTATTTTCTTTAGTTTCTCTATTTCATGATTTAGATGTGCATTCCATGATTATTGTCACGATTATCATACGAGATTATTGTTTATGGATTCTATTTCATGATTACAGTGTTTCATGTTTATCGTGTTTCCATGATTACCCTATTTTATGTTCGTGTTTTCCTGTTGTGAGATGAATCCTTGATTACTAGTTGGACGGGAAGTACTTTAGTATATATGTGATCAAAGCCCATATTCTCGATTTTCTATTCCCTGTTGATAGATAATCATACACGACACGTATGATTAGCCGGACCAAGTAGATCCCTCAGCTCGATCACATATAGAAAGTGGTATTTCAAACAAACTTAGTGTATTTTATACTGCTCTTGTCACATAGTTTGATTTCCTGCTATGATTATCTTTCTTGTTTACATACTTGTCAGTTCATGTTTATAGTATTTACTTCCATGTCATATATGCTACTTCATGTTATACAGTTTCTATCATGTTATGAATAGTAGATCATGTATTATACTTGCTCCAATCCTGAATGGATAACCATATTTTTAGGCAATGATTTAGAGAACTGGTGTTCTACTTACTGTGGCACACCTGAGACAGATCATGGTTTAGCTGAGGATGCAGGAGATGATATAGCAGACGTGCCACTGGAGAATGCTTAGTCTAGCTTAGCCTTTACTTTTTGTTCATTAGATTTATATTATCAGAACATTTGATGAGTTGTACTATATACTGAGGATTACTGTATTTGACTTTCTGTGTTGAACTCTGTGGACTTGTTATTTCTATTTAATATCAACCTGTTAGCATTGAGTTAGAATCTGGATATCGATTTATATTATGTTGCTGGATTTGAATATACTTAAGGATTTGACAGCTTACTACCACCGACTCTACGGCGTAGGCTGGACGTGCTTTCACATATTCGTGCCCGAACTTCTGGGTACGGGTCGTGACAGAAGCAAAGGAGACACTCCGGGAAGCGCATGATGGTACCTGTGGAGCCTACCAACTCGGTCCTAAATTGCAGGACCGACTCTGATGTATGGGCTACTATTGGCCCATAATAATGGCAGACGTCGTTGAATATCCAAAAAAGATAGAGCGTGTCAGCTACATGCCGACTTTATTTATCAGCCCTCAGAGTTCCTACACCCCACAGTTGCGGCCTGGCCGTTTGAAGCATGGGGTATGACACCATTGGACCAATTAGCCCTCCGTCATCAAAGGGGCATCGGTTCATCCTGGCCATTGCCGACTACATCTCTAAGTGGGCAGAAGCGATACCACTAGTTGAAGTGAAAACCTCCAACGTGATTAGCATTGTCAAGCACCGCATCATCTACCGCTTTAAGGTACCTCGCAGGATCATTCATGACAATGGCCCTTAATTTGTTAGTCATGCTTTCCAACGATTTTGTGATAAAAACCAAATCTAGAATAAGGCTTCGACAGCCTATAATTCGATAGCAAATGGATTGGTGGAAGCATTCAACAAAACGATCGTTAAACTACTCAAGAAAGTCGGGTCATCTAATAAACGCGACTGGAATAAGAAGTTAGGTGAATGCCTTTGGGCTTACCGCACGACAGTCTGAACTCCGACTGGTAATACGCCATTTTCCCTGGTTTACGAGAGAGAAGCGGTTCTTCCCCTAGAAATCCAGATCCCTCTTTACGGGTAGCCATCACTAACCAGTTGATGGACGAAGATAACCAACGTCGTCGGTTGCAAGAGTTGGAAGCATTGGACGAAAAGCGCCTTCTAGCTCAGCAATGCATCGAGTTATACCAAGCTCGAATTTTCGGAGCCTTCAACAAGAAGATTAAGGAAAGGGTATTTCAAGTGGGTGACCTCGTGTTATCAGTAAGAATACTGATGGGCATGACTCACAAGACAGTCGAAAAGTTCTAGCCTAAGTGGGAAGGTCACTTCGTGGTGGAGTCGGTGTATTCTAACGGCGCCTACCGGCTCGCAAAGCCTAACGGAGATTTGCTAATGATACCGATCAATGGAAAATTCTTTAAAAAGTACTATGTGTAGTTCTAGCATGTACGTTTCTATCCCCAGCAGGGCCCAGTAAGAAAAGGAGTTCTTCTTCACTACATTTTTCCTCCAGCGGAGCCAACTAAAAACAATCATAAGAAAGGGCCTAACTGCTCCTAAAAATGACTCGACAGCCATATCCCGGTGAGGGTCGCAAGAGTCTCACCCTGACTAAAGTTTATGTTCATAAATACATCTGAACTACCCAGTTGTCATTTTCCACAGCAACAATTGAGCAAATTTGCCATCGGAACCTAGTGGTTCTAAGGCACTTTCTCATAAAATCCCCCAGTAGAAAACATTCACATCCATATCACCTCTGAATCGTCCTCTACATCCATACAGAAGTCTATCTTACCATGTTGGCATAACTGCTGAGTAAGATATTTCTAAATCAAATGTTTAACATGTCCATATTACTCTGAATAAACATTCTTACCTAGCAACCCCCGTGTTGCTATAACCTTCATAAGAAAATGCCCAAGTCCATATCACCACTAAATTATTTTTATGTACCCCACAGAGCCATATCTTTTCATATTTGCATAACCTCTGAGCAAAACGGCTTTGTCATTTGTTTACCATGTTCACATTACCTCTAAGTAAACATTCCTACCGATCAACCTTTCACCGCCACGTCCATAATACCTCTGACGATGTTTTGTATCTCACCTTACCATATGTGCCTAATTCTAGGCATAATATAGATGATAAGTCCATGAAATATCCCCAGCGAAGCTACTCCACTCTATCATGTTAATATTACCTCTGATAGGGTTCTTATCATCATAAAGCTCATGACACAAACAAAAATATACAAGAAAACATGAAGTCTTTATTTTTTTTTAAAAGGAAGAAGAGGCTATATAGAAATCAAAATGCTTGCTAAAAACAAGCCAAAAGCAAAAGTGGGGCAACGAAGACTATTGTTCAATGTTAGCACACAACTCGCCTATTCGACGCTGCAGAAATTCTACTTTGGCTTGGCAACTCTCTGAGGCCCGGCGTTCATATTCCTGCTGTAGCGCGACCTCGTCCTGGAAAAGGGAGAGCTTCTCAAAGGCAGCCTCCAACTCTGCCCTCCGATCGTTTATGCTCTGAATGCGTAGGGCGTTGTCCTCCACTCGTTGATAAAGAGTCCTCTGCACTTCCGCCACACGTTCAGCTTCAGCCACCCACCTTGGACCTCCCTACGGATGTCGGGGTGTGTCGTATCGATAACCACCGACTCCTTGGCGGCAGGTTCCTCGGCCTTTTTCTTAGCTTTCCCTTTGCTCAAACTCGCAGCAGTGCCAACCTTAGGAGCTTTGGAAGCCTTGGGAGCCATGGCAAAATGCTAGGGTTTTGAAAAAATGAAGTTGAAGAAGACAAGAGCGGGAGAAAAACTTTCGTACTTGAAGGAATAGAGAGAAAGTAAAAGCTTCCTCTCTCCAACACAACGCCTATTTAGGCTCAAGAAGGCGCGTGGCCCGATAGAAGTTCAAGTGAACCGCCGTCGCATCGGATCATGCCAGCATTAATAGCTCTCATCCCGAAGTAGATTTGATAGCCTATCAGAGATAACCAAGCACCATGCGCCAAAACAGTCCATACGCTTTAAAGACTCATGTGCTTTAAAAACACATGTGTAGAAAAAGACTAAGTTGCCCATGCTTCTTGTTCAAAGTATCTCAAGCATGCGCATCTCAAAACAGCAGAAGCATGCACCACAAAGTGGTCAGAGATATAAGTGTATAGAAAGATCTTTTCATTGATATTCATGATTACAAATACAGTAGAAATCTATTACATAGGTATTCATGATTACATGGAAAATCTACTACAAAATGGAGCCTACTCTAACTATCCAAGATAGGCACAGCAATTCTGCCATATGGATGAGTCGCTGGCAGCATAGGCACATCACTTCGATCATACGTTGGTAGCATGTGCAGCCTTGTCTTTGGCCATATGGATTAGCCGTTAACAGTCGGTACAGCACTTCTACCATTTGAACGAGGCACTAGTTGAACAAAGTTTAGATTGGCAATCAATCCAAATCCTGTAATCAATATCATGGCACTCGACATTGTCTCGGGGTAGAATACAGCCAACATGTTGCACAAGCATGAACTACTCTGCCAACAATCAGCCAGGCGCATATTAGTTCTATGATAGGTTTCTTCATCAAAATAGTAGCTTCTTTGAACGAAGAGATCTACAACCCACAATTGACTAATGCGCCAATGAGGAGGCTTACAGCCATCAAAAGCTAAGTTTTTTTCGAACATGAAGTCGGATGTAAAGAGAATAAGCAAAGTCCTTCTCTGTCAAAACCCCCCTATTTATAGGCGAAAGCACAGTCAGACCCATGCGCCAAGTGGCAGTCGGTCAAAAGCTCTAAAATTAATATGATGGATCTTATATTAATGGCAATGAATCTGCCACCTTGATTTCTACTAAGTCCATTCAAAAGTCATCATTTCGAGCCCCGCGCAACATGCAGCATCAGTGCTTCAGAAAGTTGACCAAAGATAATGTGCCCCCCAAACAGAACTGGGCCAAATCAAAATGATGCGCCCCAGGGTCAATGCGCCAACATGGCCACCCAGAACTATCCTATCAGCATTTAATATAGATGCCAGCTGTCATTCGATCACGGTGTAGCATGCACCTCGAAAAACGTGCAGAATGGTTACATAGCAAACGCAGCACCATTCTACGTGCGCCTATGTCAGCACATACGTCGGCATCATCATTACTAATTTGTCAGTTACAACTGTGTCATGCCATGTAGCTTGATTTGACTATACCTCATATGTGCCCCAGAGGCCATATACCTAGTTTCCTCACATGTTGAACCCAGTCAGTGCATCAAATTTATTTTGTTTCAACAGATAAAGATCTTTGAGCAATATACACGCACCACGTGTCACTGACTCGGTCATGCCAATGAACGGGTGCCAACCACCCTAGATCTCAGCAACAGTTGGATCCCAACAACTGCCACGTGTTAGCTCATCAGTAGCCCAACAGTGTAGTCATAACAGATTCAGTTTGAACCTCATGTGCAGTGCTCCTACTCGCCAAAAAAGCCCATGCGTGCATCGCATATGTGCATATGGGTGGTTCATTTCACCTGCCTATAAATAGAATGAGCCCCCTTCATTTTGGGTCTTTGGCTTGATTTCCATCTTGAGCACGGATTATCCATAGAGAGACATCCAGAGAGTCAGAGCAACTTCTTCTCGTTGTCAGATCATCAACGGAGTAAAGGGACCACTACAATGTTCGATCTCCATCGTCACACTTTCTCATAATTATTTGTACCTAGATATCCTGTTTAGGACTTCTTTTGTACCTTTTTTCGTTCGAATCAATACAAAGTTTTCCAACTTTTGTCCATATCGAACATATAATAGGACATATCTTAGGCAGTGTAACAGGAACAACCTATTTGCCTAACTTTATCTCTAACTTTTAGATATTGAACAAGCTGCTATATATTTCTCACTCATATCTTTCAGCTTTTGTTCAGTGTCAATTTGTGATCTCTTCCCAGAATCATATAGAGCAAGTACATTTGCGTAGTCCTTCTCTTTATTTTCAATCGTGCATTAAGCCTCAAGAAGACTTAGCTTAAGGTTAGCTATTTCTTCTGTGTTACCTATGGTAGATGTCTCTTTTATGTCTTGTAATAACTTAGACAATCTAGCCACTTTGGTAATGTATGCCTTTATCTCTTTTCGAGATTGCTTGTACTTATCTAACACATTTTTGTGTTCATCAAGTAGGTCGCTAAAAGCATCAGAGAGTTTATCAAAAGTAAAGTCATCATATAAAGGATTAGTAGATGCCTGATCAAATGTCATTAAACAGGCATTTGCAGTATTGCTTGGTATTTTTTCTTCCTCTGCATCACTAGCTTAACTCTTATGTTAGATGCTTGTTTTTGCGTACTTTCAGGATGATGACTTCCTGTTTGATCGGTCGTAGCGACTTCCCTTCTTAACAGTATAATAATCATCTTTGATGTGTCATGTCTTGTTGCAAGTATAACATACAAGCTCTTCTTCATATAATGGGTTGTGTTGCACCTTAAATCCTAATGCCATCATGCAAGGATTTTTTTTCTTCTTTGGAATTGAGAGCTTCACTTTCGTACATGTTCTCATAAGTAGCTTCAAGCAGTTTCCAGATTTCATGAGATGTATTGCAAGTAGTATTACGATAAAATGCATTTATGTCTACAGCACAATAAAGAGTATTTATTGCTTTTGCATCAAGGGTAGCTAACTTTTTTTCTTCCTCCGTGTAACTATAATAAAGCTTATTAATAATAAAGGAAGTGGGAATAGAGGTGATAGTAGTCTTTTTGTACAACACAAGACCATAAGTCAAAGTCTAGAGACTTCAAGTAGAAGATCATTCGTGTCTTCCAACAAGTATAGTTCGTTCTATCAAATAGTGGGGGTCTAGTTGTGAACTGCCCTTCATCGGTGAATATAGATTTCATGGATGTCATATGTACTCTCTAGACTTTTATGTATAAGTATAATCCGCTCAGATACCAATTGTAGGAACGTTGAACACCTCTAAGGGGGATAAAGAATGCGTGTATGCAGCAGAATAAAAATTATCAAATTAAAATATATGTATAAGCAGTGTCACAGATGATAAGTGCTAGGCAGATGATAACCAACTATGTAAAAATTAAATGCATAATGTAAAGAGTATCAGAAAAACAAATTCATGACACAACGATGTATACTCGTTTTCCTCTAAGAGGACTAATCCAGTCTCGAGTATTCTTGCTCGATGTTAATCCACTATGGCACAAGCTTTGAATCCGAAGCGCTTGCAGCTCCTTACAACCACGAGTTTTTATCTGATGGACTCGAAACTTCAATAAGGTGAAACTTGAAAGTTGGTAAGTTTTCAGAAAAATCCTTCTTTACAAACTCGAATCAAAATCTAAAATGAACCAGAATGACACATGGCTTGGCTAGGAGTTGTCAAAGGCTAGATATGAAAACCTAAAGCTCTTTGAATGCTTTTGAATGGTAGAGAAGAGAAGAATTAATAAGTGATTTGGAATGGGTACTTCTCATTTATTTATAGCATTTTTACTGGTAGAACTTGGCATAAGTTCGGGTGCATATTTTCGTAATTCAAAAGTTGGTTGCAGATCTTAAGGAACACGAGACTTTAGGAACTACCTGGCCGAACTCGGGTACAGTTCGGGCCAAACTCTTATGGTGAGTTTCCTAAGTAGTTTGTGTTCTTAATGAAGATGGCTTTTCGGTTTCATTGGGTATTGAACTTTTTGGCTAGTATGGAATATAGAGTAGAATATTTTGTAGATAGGTAGGCTATTTGAAAGTGGAGTTTAGCAGCATAGCCAGTTGCCAATCCGATTCACCGTATATTTTTTCTAGAATCAATAAAGTTTAAAATACATAATAAAATAGAAAAATGTCTTGACCAACATATGCAATCTTTGTTTGACGAAGACGGTAAATGGTAGCAGTATAAAAGTAGACGTTCTATTTTTGTACCTGTAGCTGCATATTATTTTCATATCGTCCAAAGTTTACATTGATTATCAAAAGCAGGTGTGACTATGACCAATGGGCCAACAATTTCAGTGTCTATGTGTAGCTACATGTCAGCAGGTTCACATAAAATATATTATATTGAGTGAAGGGTAAGAGGAATTGCTCTTTTTATAGGTAAATTAGGTACTTCAGGAAGTAGAACACGTTATTTTCTTCTTTAGGCCGAATTAGATCCCATTGACCCAACCACTATAGGTGTACTGAGTAAATGGTAGTTGCTCATATTAAATTTATTGAAGACATTTTCTCTTCGGGAGATCTCATCAGGAAATTTTTGCTTAGGGAGATCACTTCAGGTGATTATTTCCTCGGGGGGTGTCTTAAGGAGATTATTTGTTCAAGAGATTATCTCTTCAGAAGATCTTCTCTTTAGGAGATTATTTCTTCAGAAGATCTTTTAAGGAAATTATCTCTTCAGAAAATCTTCTCTTCAGGAGATCTTCTCTTCATGAGATCTTCTCTTCAAGAGTTTTAATATCTTTAGGAGATATTGTCATGTACATAGATGGCCGCTTTGACGAATCTATTCAGGGACTTCTTCATAAATATGCCTGGATATTTAGGATCATATTATATCCTTTTCCAGACAGATACTCGATGAGCCTATAATATTACATTCTTCCAGATGGTTTTAGTCCAATATGACTCGTTTTGCAAATCCTTCAAAGATATCTTAGTAATTTAAATTTTCCAAAGATTTTCATATATATCTTAGTGTATAGGTTACCATAACCAGAAAACATGTTTTTTTTTATATTCTATTCATGGTCATTTCGAAAATCCTTGAGCGAATAACATTACTCAATATATTTGGATCTCATTCTTTTTATTTCTTACAAACACCTATTTAAAACTTACCGAGTTTATTTCTTTTGGATTTGTACTATAGAACAAAACACTCTACATTTTGCCAGATAATCTAATTCTGCTTGAATCACATCTTTTTATTTTTGACAATGTTATCATTTTCAACATTCAAGGATTATTCGTGGTTTAGTGTTATCCTTATATTCATCATCCTTTTTTCTCATTTGCTAGCAGTCATCTATAACAAAAAAATTCAATTTTAAATTTCTTAAGAGTATGTGTGTAACATAGATTTCTTGGCTACTACTACCTCTTTTCTCAGTCTTTTGGGATCTGAGGCATATCCTCGACCGGAGCGATACACTTTGTTTTGGAGAAATTAGATTTTTGATTCACGACATCTTTCGGATCGTCATAAACTTTCTCTACAGTAGATGCTACTTCAAGAGATGCTTCTTTAAGAGTAGAAGGGTGTGTTATAATATTCTGGTCTTCTTTTGGAGAGCTTAATCTTTAGAACATTTTGGTCTTTTCTTAATGTAATATTAATTTATTTGCTGCCTTATTTGGTTCTTTTTGGTACTTCTATTTTAGAAGGTACTTTCATAATTGATATATGTGATCTCAATATTATACAGCATTATTAAAGGAATCGAGTAGACATCGATTAATTATTTGTAATAAATTATAAGATATAATTCTTCTAATTTAGTCGAGATGAGATAAAGTGAAAATATACCACGATAATTCACGATGTTCTTCTGGAATGATAATACACGTTCTTTTGGAATAATTCACGATATTCTTCTAGATTAATGCATTTATCTTCCTTTTATCTCCCCTAACAATGAGAATAATGTCTTATCAAAGTGAAAGTCCACAAAGTTTATGACAAATTAAGATGTCCCATGTCAAAGAATCTAAAATATTGTTCACGAAACGTAAATGCCATGTCACGTCCCAGTACCGAAATACGGAGACAAACATGGCCAGCTACCCCGTAAGAGGTAAGAAGACGTCATACGACGATTATGACTGACAAGAAGCTAGGGGTGCGTGTTACAATCAAGTCTCATATGGTCTTACAGAGCATCTATGTCTCAATCAACAAACGCAAAAAATAGTAACTAATGATCACATAAAATAAAACAATAAGGCATCCATGATGCTTCATCAAACATGAAACTAGCTACACAAAATGATAAGCTAGTATCGAGAGTCAATAGTCCATACCATAGTCAACTGCAGTCTAATTTAATGCAAGGAAACTAAATGTCCATATCATCCAGCTAAACAGGTACTAATGGCTAAATGCCAAGTATAAAATAGAAGATATCAGAATGAAAAACCCCACTCATGGTCCTCGGCGTCCATGCTCCTAGTGTGCAATATTGGTCAAGTAGAAGGCTGGATCCTCGGGCTCTACTATGACATCTGGCCAAACAAAAACCAGCAGGGTCAGGCCCCGAATAACAAGTACCACAAGGGAGCATATAATGAATAAGACAAAACCTAAGCAATAAAATAAGACCTAGGCCAAGAATTATAGGCTTATATCATATCATCGAGACCATGTGACACCCTTACAACCAAACAAGGACAAAAGGGTGTCGTAATCATGTCCAGATAGAGTACATCCTATAATCATGATCAGGTTAATGGCTTCTATGTCGCAATATTGGTCCATAGTCAAACATAGCACAATAGCTCAACCCAACAACCAAACAAGGACATGTGTTGGACCACGCACCACGATAGTCCATGTTCTTCGGCTACTAACAAAAAAAATAGATCACAAGCAAGTCTATATATATATATATATATATATATATATATATATATATATATATATATATATGCATTACTGGGATAACCCAGGCAAACTATAGACAGTTGTAGGATTGATTGGTATATATATATATATATATATATATATATATATATATATATATATATATATATATATATATATATATATATATATATATATATATATATATGCATTACTGGGGAAAAAAAATATATATATATATATATGCATTACTGGGATAACCCAGGCAAACTATAGATAGTTGTAGGATTGATTGGCCGCTTGTAAGCGGACTTGGTTGTGATTTGTTTTTCTATTAGTAGCCGAAGAACATGGACTATCGTAGTGCGTGGTCCAACACATATCCTTGTTTGGTTGTTGGGTTGAGCTATTGTGCTATGTTAGACTATGGACCAACGTTGCGACACAGAAGCCATTAACCTGACCATGATTATAGGATGTACACGCACCACGATAGTCAATATTCTTCGGCTACTAACAGAAAAACAGATCACAAGCAAGTCCGCTTACAAGCGGCCAATCAATCCTACGACTGTCTATAGTTTGCCTGGGTTATGCCAGTAATGCATATATATATATATATATATATATATATATATATATATATATATATATATATATAGGACACCAATATGTGTGTGTGTGTATGTGTGTGTGTGTGTGTGTGTGTGTGTGTGTGTCCTACTTGGCTCTCTCAGGCTCGTGGCACGGCCACCCAGCCAACCCAAGCAGAGAGGGGTCTGCAACCCAGAGTGCTCAACAGGGACCCCTCACCCGCGGAGGGAGGTCTACAACCCAGAGTGCTAGACAGGGAGCCCCCCTCCATCCAAGTGGGCTTGGCACACCCGTGGCATATAGCTGTATAAGAATGAAAAAGCGCAGGATGACACAAGACGCAGGTGGATACTCTTGCTACCCACCCATCTTCACAAAGGCGCAGATGACGAACGACGCAGGTTGGTGCTCACGCTACCAACCCAGCTTCACAGAAGTGCAGGCGGTCAAGCACGCCATTAGAAAAGACAAACTCACAAAAAACAGATAAAAAGTTCAAAGGAAAATTCTTTTTATTAAATCATGGCTACAAGAGTCTATTACAGATTCGTCACGATTACATAAAAGAAGACTACCTAATTACAAGGATCTGTTACAAAGTATTTCTGATTACATATGCTGAAGTAAAAACTCCTACGGATCTACGCTGGGGTTCATCTTTATAGTGTGACCGTCATGAGAGGAGGGACTATGGATAGAAGATGTGAATACAGTCGCCATCAGAGTCTGCCAACACAGCACCCCCCCACCCAGACGCGTAGCTCTTCCTGAAGCAGCTATTGGCCCAAGTGAGAATTCAGTCCACAGTACGACAGGAGGCCCTTTTCAAAAGTGCATCAGCTTCTGAGGCTCTTCTAGCCTAACAAAAGCACGCAGCCGCCAATGAGCAGGCAGAGCACAACCTGTAGTGCTTCATGTTGGCAACCAGACCAAACTCGGTCGTCAGGGTCTCCAAGACCTCCAAGATGTCGCTCAGGTTCGAACTCCCCATGAGAAGCGTTCCAGCACATCCCGAAGCTCATCAGCATTTTTTCTACGAAGGCACAGCTCCTTTGAACGAAGGGATCCTCAACCAAAATCTGACTTAGACAAGGCCAACGGGCACTCGAAGCTAAGTCTGGATCCAGCATGGTATTGAAGGAGAAAAAGTGGAAGACGTGACTCTTCGAAAGAAACTCCCCCTTTATATAGGGCGGGAGTTTTCCAAGACATAGGCCACGTGGCCGTCGGTCAAAATTCTCACATTAATGGGATGAACCTAGGACTCAGCACGATGAACCTCATTAAATAGGTTCATTCGACTAAGTCTTAGACCATTAAAAGACCCCTTGAAATTTTCCAAGTAACGGTGGCAATTAAGAGGGAGTCGTTCCTTAAAGAGCTGTCATTAATTCCTCTTAAAGAAGACTTCAAAGCCAGCTTCTTCAAACTAGAAGCGCGGCTACAAGCAGGAGGTACAGACTCGTGATGACTTCACATCATCCCAGCTTCAACGGCGCAGACCTCTGCTTCGACCTAGAAGCTCAACCCCCTTCATTAAAGACTTGGGAAACACCATTGCATCCAACACAAGTCCGTCTGCCGCTCCAAAAGCACAGTAACCTCGTTAGCCTAAAGCACAGCCTAGTCGTCGCCCTAAAGTACAGTAACTTTACTACTCGAAACACAGCCTACTCGTCGCTCAAACGTACAGAGGTTTCGTCGTCTTCGAAACATAGTCCACTCGTTGCCTGAAAGTGCAGAGGCTCCGTTGTCTCTAGGAGAACAGTCTACTCATGGCACCAGAAGCGCAGCAGCACTAAGACCTCGCTAGAGACGCAGGTTGCATGGTCCCACCCAATTAGTTTGTTTAAACCGCCACTCTCAAAGATAGGACAGAGGTTGATCATATTGATAAGTGCAAATATCTTATCAATTGGTTTAAAACTCAGATAAGGACGAAGTTTGCTCTTTTGATAAAGGTCGTATCAAGTCGGTTTGTTAAAACCGATAGCCTCCTGAAGATCAAACAGAATCCTATTCTGAGATGAAATCCAAGATCTACTCGGCTTCATCTAAACAGAGGTTTTCCAGCAATAGACACGCGCCACGTGTCTTCTTCTTCGATTATTTTGATAACCACTCGAGATCTCGATAGAGGGGAATCTCGACGTCCGCCATGTGTCATCTCAGCAGAAGTCCGCACTGTGCAATGACAGCAGATTCCTTTATATCTCAAATTTAAGTGTACATCGCATATGTGCCCCCTTTCCCCTATAAATATAAGGAGTTTTTCCTTCAACAAAAAAAGGAGGGGGCACACACACAGAGGAAATAAGCAGAAGGCAAAAGGCAGAGCTTCGAAGTCGTCAACTCTGGTATCCTCTTGATCGGTAATCCTAGAGTTCCATCAAAGGTACCAGAAAGCCAAAGTAATTCCAACTCGTCGTCAGATCGTCAACGGAGTAAAGGAGCCGCTGCAGTGCTCGATCTCCACCGTCACGCTTTTCCAGAATTCTTGTACTTAGATTTCCTCGCATAGGAATCGATTGTACCTTTTTTCAAGTTCAATAAACAAAAAGTTCGTATAACCTTTTGTGATGTCGAACAATAGCAACCCAAGAGGGGACTCGAACCCGGGACCTCCCACGGGTGAGCCCCCCTCTCTAGCCACTTGAGCTAGAGCTCTATGACCCAGTAATATATATATATATATATATATATATATATATATATATATATATATATATATATATATATATATATATATATGAATCCTCAGATCATATATATGAATCCTCAGATCGAACCGTATCCAAGAAAGGCTAGCTGAACCATAATATAGGCATGCACTAAATGCATCGGTCCCTTGCAAGGCCACAGTGTTAAAACAAGGAGTAACGGTTATAGTTCTCTTATAGAGAGAAATGGCTCGGCATATAATAATCAGATACTGTACTCCACTAGTACGGATGAATATACAATATCCGTGGTGGCTAGTCTACACTCTCAAACGGATGTCCGACAGGGCTGGTAACGCACGATCTCGATATTTCATTCCTTCCCAATGCTTCTACCATTTATAGTTACCTAGATTAACCCTATCTTGGTCTAACAATCACATAATATGGTCATATGGTCATCCTCCTATATGTCATACCTAAGTACGTGTACCCTAAGTATGAATCGACATCGACTCGTAGAGCCCCAAATCTAGATTCATCTTTAGTGTAATGCATCAAACAACAATCATCATACCACGTTAATGTTGTTGACTATTTACTATAACTGTGCTGGAATGAGTAATGTACTGACATAGAATCGGCAATATCACGTAGCATAAAGAGTCATACCTCAATGCACTCATATAATAGAACCTTAGTGCACACTTAGCTTGTACCTCAGTACACACTTAGAATAGATCCAGCACGTATATAGGTAATCAAGTCAAGAACATGATCAAGTCAATTAAAAGGAAATCTCTTGGCACATAGGTCACTTGGGCACATAAGTCACATAGGTGCATAGTCTAAGTTACTTGTGGTATACTAAGGTCGGGGCAGAATAAATCAATGTCAACCACTAAAATTATCGAAAACTAGATAAAACATTAAAATTATTAACAAATCAGGCACATAGGGTCATATGTGCGCATACGCAACCCATAGCGCATGGAGTTCTCGGCGTATAGGGTTTCAGGCACATAGACAGGCACATAAGCAACTCATGTCAAAAGTGGAAGTAAGCACGTAACATATCCAGGCGCATGAACACGCAGACGCATGAATAGCGTAGTCTCTTATGCCATAACCACAACAGGGTAGGCAAGTCTAAATTGGCGTGTGGCAAACAGACACATAGCATGGCCAGGCGTATATGCAAGACAGACGTATAGCACCAACAGGTACATATTATAGCCGGTCATATAGCACCAACAGGTGCGTATGTGAGACAAACATGCGCCTTCAACCCATGCGCATGAAAACTTATGCGCATAGTGCACATATTGTCAGAGGGTATATGCGGCAAGTTCCATGGACACTTGGCATTTCTTCTGTATGGCCTCCTGTGCGCATAGAAAGTCATCGTCCCGAACAATAAGTTCAGCCATAGAAATTTTAAGAAACTTGCCATGGCCATAACTTGCTCTCTAGGACTCGAAATCCGACGAAATAAAAGCCTAAACTACATGAAATTAAATTCTTTATAACATGGAACAACTAGTTTTTAAAAATAAAAAGTTTTGATATATCATTTCTAAGAAAAACCCATAAAACCCTACTTTTGTAAACATAGATCTACTCCAAAATACTCATCAAATCCGAAAGTACCAAGTACTAAACATGTAAACATGCATAATATAAAATAAGAATATGTAGAAGAAATCAAGAAAATGAGAAGAGCAAGTGGTCTCTCTATTTAGTGCAAGATGTACTTGCCTATGGATTCGGTTGAGGAAGTAAATAAGTGAATGAGAGAAGAAAGAGTAGAAGAGAATATTTATAGGGATAGGGGTTGGCTCCACTAAACCCTAACCCTAATCCAATGTCTAACCCAAGTCAAGTTTAAATGCCATGCCACATGATCATAAGTAATTAAAACAAAACAAATAATCCAGATCACGACACGGTCCTGTATTCCATCATCGAAGCAGTGAACCACACCTACAACCAGACAAGGACAATAGGTGACACACTACTCTGCAATAAAACACTGTCATATGCTAAGATCAGGTGCAATTACAGGATACAGGTGCACAGGTTACAGTTACCAGGTACCATATACAGGATTAATACAAAAAATACGTATACCGAGAACGGAGAGTGACATACCAAAACTACAGTTTCAAATAAAAATAATACGATTCTAAATAAATAAAACTAAGCTACTGATTATGCAGATGCAATCTATAGGATTGATGGTTTAGAAACAAACCTATCATTGAGATCAAGGACAAAGAGTTGGCTGTTATGTATACTATAATTTTTTAAGAGATGGCCACAAGAATTTGTTCTGATAATTTTCATCATCATTGTCCCTGGGTGTCTCGACCGATCATGTCATAATTTAAAAGTTATGAAATCATAAAACGTCTAACTCACAATGATCCATTAGGATTGATCTTCGAGCTCATTGTAATATATGACTTGGCATCCCAATATGAGTGACTTATATCCCTAGTGCATAGTTGGAGAACCTATCTAGGATGAACTTTTGATTCTCTACATTAGAGGTTACATAAAGATATTTTTTATTTCACTTGCTCATAATTTTAATATGGTACCTATTTGCCCTTATATCCTTAGAACTCAATAAATTTCTTCTGGTATTATGAGAGTATAAGACATTACGTATCTGTTGGGTAAAATGAATGTGGTTTGTCAGAACCTTCAATAATGTGAACATGACAAACTATCATGGATCCTATGTTCGAACTAGTATTGAAGGTTCTTTTCTATTCAAATCAGTTGTTACCGGGACTTAGTGTTGGAGTGTCTAAACCTGCAGTGGTACATTTGTTCAAGCACACGAATGTTCTCTTATAATGACATTGTCTATTGTAGTAACATATGTTATTGGACTTTACTTTTGTTGGTAGTATTAAAATCCAAACCAAGGTCACCTAGAACATAGAAAGAGAATGGGTAAGCTGATATAATGCTTATGTTTGCTTGGTTTCTTTTAATTATTTCAAGACCTGTAAAAAGTATGATTTTTTGAGAAAATAATGTTGTTTAATTTATGCATGGAAGCACAACTCTTTCTACTCTCTTCATCAAAATAGTAATGTTATTGTTGGCCCAATGATTGTATCATGTTTTTGAATATGGTTAATATGTTAAGTTTAGCATTTCATTATCACTAATCTTCATACTATCGCTATAGCATTTCTACTTATACTTATACCTTTGGTGATATGTGCCTATTGGTTTATATATTTGTGATATGAGCTTATCTATCTTAAATTTGATAGGTTTACCAAAATCAAAACTATCTTTTTGATTGTGGTCATTCAATTAAGTTTAATCATTATAATATCACTAACATTTATGCTATCACCTTAGCACTTATACTTAAACTCAGTATTGTCCTAATGTGCATTAAACTAATCATACTTGCTACTATGTATATTGCTTTGTTCGTCTAACATGTACATACAGAAAAGCAATAAGCAAGATCAATGTGGACATATGATCGTGGTGGGCCAAAGACGACGGATCCTACAAGATTTTTCTGAACCACCCAACGACATCTCCGGAGCCACACACTCGGGGGTTCCGCTGTCCGGTCAGCGGATGGGGGTCGAGGGGATAGCGCCCCTCGTTGGGGGTTCGGGGGCGAAGCCCCCGAAAGGTATTCAGTTTTCACAAACTGAGTATCTTTGGACAGCTACCGCCAAGGGAAAAAGCCAGAACCTATCAAAAGAAGAAGCCAAGCCATGCCATCATCATTTTAAGACTCTGAAGAAGCCTGCACCTGCTACAGTATATCTGGAGTCTGTAATGAGTCTTAGGAATAATTGTAAACACAAGAAATGGATGGCAAAATCGAAAGCTAGGGTAGAAATTAGTCCAGGATCATTTTCGGATAAAAATCGGCATACCGACGGTATACTGGTCTATACCGACGGCATACCAATTTTTTTCACAGAAAGTTTTTATCTACAAAATTGGCATACCGACAGAATACCGATCTATACCGACGGTATACCGATTCAGTAACGTTTGAAATTTCAACGGTCGAATTTCGAGCATTTAATGATCCCAATGGCTATATTTCTAGCCGTGCATTCCAGATCGGCATACCAACGGCATGCCGGTCCATACCGACGGTATACCGGTTCGCTGACTGAAAAGTTGCCTTTGAGCTCTTTTCAATGCTTTGGTTATAAATAGCCTTGAACCCCTTCATTCAAGGTTGATGCTTTGAGCCTAAAAATTTTTAAACCACCAAAGCCTATCCACAAACAACTCTACAAAGCTTTTATTTGCCATCCACAAATTGTGTTAGAGTTATTGAGTTGAAAAGTAAGATCTTCATCTTGTTGTATAAGGAGATCAAAACCTATTGTGAAAGGTTAAAGTTGGGGAGTCTTCGTATCCAAACTCTCGGTTGAAGTTGGAGAGTCTTCGTATCCAAACTCTCGGTTGAAGTCGGAGAGGCCTTCGGACTAAAGCTCTCATGTAAGAAGTTGGCGAGTTCTTCGGATCCAAACTCGTGTGTAACTATATATTCAAATAGTGGATTAAAGCCGGAGAGAGTTCCGGGACTGGAGTGCCTCTAGGGAGGATACCAGGATATATCGTGTGTCGGTATTGTTTTTGCTTCTTCTCTTGCACTTATATTTTAAATTGCTAATTAGCTTGTGCTAAGTGCTTGATTAGTTAGCTTGACCCTATTCACCCCCCCCCCTCTAGGGTGCCTACAGTTATATAGGCATAAAACTAGCCAGGATAACTCATGAGTACGAATGACTTATGGCAAACATTATCTTGCAAAAGAAAGGTTCCTTTCTCTTCTTATCCAAGATCAAATGTCCAGCTAAATATTTGATCATTTATGCTACATAAAGTTGGTTGTTATAACCAAATTACAACCTGATATAAATGCTTCTACACTCTTGAGTAATAAAACAGATTGGACTTAGCTAGATTCCATATGTGAGCTCAATAGATAAGACAAATAATGTACACTAACACATGAATTATTTCAAAAAAAGAATTCAAATTAAGTAACATCATTTATTTATGTTCTTAAAAAAAATCTTAGTTGTCAATCAAACAAACCCTTTTGTCTTATAAAAATAGATTTATTTTATATTAATCACCCATACGTTTATAGACTGACTTCAACATCTAATGGCGTCAGTTATAATCAGGACTGACCCTGAGCTCATGGGGGCCAAAGGCGAACTTTTAAAATGGCTCCCATATACAATATAAAAAAGAATTAAAATTAAAATTATTCATATTACCAAGATTTGAACTAACGACCTTTAGTGTGCAAAACTAATATATTAACCACTACACTACAATAATTTTTTTTTTGAAGGAAAGACGATTTCATTAAATCAAAAGGAAACAGAGTTCAAGTCATGAATGACACGAGATATAATACAGTTAGGGATGTCTTCATATAAGGATATGAAGCCTGATATGTTAGATAGCAAAGCATAGGA
The DNA here is from genome assembly GCA_029216955.1 of Iris pallida. Classification (NCBI taxonomy): domain Eukaryota; kingdom Viridiplantae; phylum Streptophyta; class Magnoliopsida; order Asparagales; family Iridaceae; genus Iris; species Iris pallida. The sequence goes on from JANAVB010011576.1 coordinate 31,096, forward strand.
TTCTAAAGAATGAGCACATTGGTTGGCACTCCAATGAGCATATGAAAAAGTGATGTTGGAGTCTGATTTTAAGACAGTTCTTGCATCATCTATATAATATCGAGCTCGCCAAAGAGGAATGGTTTCAATTGTGTTAATTGAATCAATTAAAGGCTTGCAATCTCCTTCTATGATAACTTGATGCAGTTTTCTCTCGAACAGATATCTAGAGCGAGGCGAAGACCCATTGCTTCAGCTTCAATTGGTGTTTCTCCATCTTCAGTCTTTGTAAGAGCTAATTTGAAGGTGCCAGATGCATCACGAAGTACTGCTTCTGCTGCCATTCTTCCATCCAAATACGCCCCATCGAAGTTGATTTTCATAGTATTGTATCGAGGAGGAGTCCACGAAGTCATACTTTGAATCCCAGTTGATGTGAAGGCTGGGTGAGGAAGTCCACCTCTGTTGAAGGATTCATATTTCATCTTCAAATTACATGCTTCTTCAAAGATTCTTCTACCATTGATAGGTTGTTGATCGAAGATTGCCTTGTTTCTGGACTTCCAAATATTCCACATTATATAGAAACACATAGCAATTTTGTCCCGATCTCCTTCCTTGAGAATGGTAGTAATGATTGTTGGGATTGAAGAGTCTTCATGAATCAGGATATAAATTCCCTGAACATGATGCCAAGATGTACCTGTTTTTGGACAATGAAGAAGAAGATTGTTAGTGGTTTCGGGGTGTACCTTGCACAGTGGACAGATAGCCTTAATGTGATCGATACATCGATGTATATTATCATTTGTGGGCAAAGAGTTGGTGATAGCTCTCCAGACAAAAATCAACACATTCGGACTGATATGTGTAAGTGACCAAAATTTCCTCTATTCCAAGAAAGCTTCATCATCAGAGAAATGCATAGCTTGTGAAATACTGTCATGAATGGTTCTGTAGGCAGACTTGGAAGTCAAAACCCCATCCACAGTGTGCTTCCATATTAGTTTGTCACTTAGACAATTCTCAGATAATTGAATCTTCATTATGGCATTAGCTTCAGATGGTGGAAAGAGGATATTTAGTAAATTGATTTTCCATGATAGATTTTCTTTGTTAAAAAAATGATAAGATCACACACTTTATGAACCCATCGACTACTAAATTCATAACCTTGAACCCTATGATTAGGCATAGAAGGTACCCAAGGATCTTCCCAGATATTGATATTAGATCCATCCCCGACAGACCAAATTATATTATTCAACAGGAATTCTCTACTTTTGAGAATACTGGTCCAGACACAAGAGGATGCTCTCGAGGGGGCTACTGTCCAGAACGAGTTTGAATGAAGATATTTGCGGATCAAAAGTGAGGCCCAGTTAGAATGATGGTCTGTGAGGAGTCTCCAAGTTTAAGTAGGAGAGATAGGTTTACAATGTAAGGATCTCGTATACCTAGTCCACCCTGATATTTGGGTTTGGTAAAATTACTCCAGGCAGTAAAATGAATCTTCTTCTTGTCAGTTGAGTTCCACCAAAAATTGCACTGATCCTTAACAAGACTTTTTGAGACCTTCTTGGGTATATGATAAGATGACAGATAATAGGTAGGAAGAGATGCTAGAGTAGACTTAATGAGGGTAGTCCTACCAGCATGTCATAAACATTTCCTACTCCAGCCTTGAAGTTTAGAAGTGCTAGTGCTCAGAAGTGCAGAGATGGTAGAGGCCCTGTTCTTGGATTTGAGAAGTAGATGGCCAAGGTATTTATCACTAGGTTGCATAAGGTGAACACCCAAGAAGTTGACATACAATTCACGTATAATGGGATATGTTCTCTCAGAGAAAAGGATAGATGACTTTGCAAAATTGATGCATTGGCCAGACCAACGTTCGAAGGTTTTAAGAATAATCTTGACCTAATTGATGTTATGCAGAGAACATTTATGAAAGATGAACAAATCGTCTGCAAAATCAAGGTGGGAATAGGTTGATGATCCATTGCAGTGCTTAACACCCTCATATAACGAGTTCCTGACCATAACATTGATGAGTATAGAAAGGACTTCCTTACACATAATAAACAGGTAAGGTGAAAGAGGGCATCCCTGTCGAATGCCACGAAATGGAATAAATGTACTTGATGGTTCACCATTGACTATGATAGCAAAGGAAGTAGTAGAAACACATTGCATTATTAGATCATGAGTCTTCCCTCTGATACCAAACCCACAAAGAGATTGACTGATGATACCCCATTCTAACCTGTCATAGGCCTTGGACATGTCCACTTTGAATGCAAATGCACTATTATTGGGAGAGAAGCTGGTTATAGAGTAAGTAATCTCCTGCGCCATGACTATATTATCTCTAATGTATCGGCCAGGAACAAAAGCATTTTGATAAGGACTAATCAAACATTGCAGATGAGGTCTAGTTCTGTTTGCAAGCAGTTTGGATATGACCTTATAAAGAACATTGCAGAAAGCTATTGGTCTGAAGTCCATAGGCTTAGAGGGGAATTTGACTTTTGGAATGAGTGCAATATAGGTATGATTGAGATGGGGTGGCATAACTCCAGAAGTGAAGAAATTTTGAATCAGAGAGGTTACCTCAGAGCCAATTAAGTCCCAACATTTTTGATAAAAATAGGCAGAGTATCCATCTGGACCGGGTGACTTGTGAGGGCTCATGTTCTTCACGACGGATCTAATTTCTTCTTCGAGAGGCACCGAACTAAGAAATTCATTATCAGCATTAGTGATGTGTGATAGTTCTGCCAGGATGTGGTTAGGTACATAAGTAATTTCAATTGTTTGGAAGATGGATTTGAAATGAATAACAAATGTATTAGAGATATCTTGATGCTCAGTAGCTTGATCACCATTTTCTTTGAAGACACTGTGGATAAAATTCCTTTGTTTTCTCATAGATGCAGAGAGATGAAAAAATCGTGTGTTTTTGTCACCCTCTTGTAACCATGAAATGTTTGATCTCTGCTTCCAATACAATTCCTTCTGAAGATGGAGTTTATTCAGAGTAATTTGGATCTTCCTTTCTTCTGTATAAGTATCCTCTGTAGGTAATTGTGATTGAACAATCAAAAGTTGCTTTTCAAGAAGCCTGACTTCTCTATCCAGTTTTCCCAGTCTATTTCTTCCCCATTGATGCAAGTGTGAAATGACATTATGAAGCTTTGTTTGTAAATCAGTGGATGCAATATTACTCCAGGTATTTGCAAATACTTGTTTGAAATCAGATTCTAATACTATTGCAATCCCCAATACAGATCCATGGATCATTGATAAAGCTACACTACAATAATTTTAAGTTAACTATTTTATAACTCCTATTTTTTAATTTTAATAAAAATTTCTCTTTGACCATTTTTATTTATTATTTAGACATTTTCTTAATTATCTATTTACCTATCTTTATTTAAAGTAGTGTTTAAGCTTAATAGATATATATATAAGCTTTCTTTAAAATTTATTTCTGAGCTGGCCCATGAGTAGTACTAAGACATAGTTGGATCAAAACCTAAAAATTTCCTACAGCTTACACTTAATTCCTTGCTTCTCTTTCTTTTCCTTAAAGCCCATAACCCCTAACCATACGAATTGGCCCATGAAGTGGAAGCCCACGAAATTGGACCCGATCTAATCTTTTTTAGCAGCTCACAAACTCAATTTACTTCTTCATCCTCTTCTTCTCAAATGGACACAGTAGACCCACTCGACGACGAACAACGGAGCCTTATCCGCATCTACGACGAGTGACCATTCCTCGATCGACCAAGGGAGTTCTAGAAGGATCCTCCACCGACCAAAACCTATCCATCCCTGCCATCCAAATTCCACCGCCTCACTCTGGCAGATTGCCACCGCTCGATTCTAATGGCCACACCTCCGTCGCGCCTATTTAAAGGACCGATCCCCTTCTTGTTCTTCATTCCCCCATCATCGGCGAAGCCCTGCCCCTCCGTCAATCGATCCTCTCCACTCTCCTTCCTCTTTTTCTTTTTTCCACCGACCTAGTTCTCCCGAGCTTCCATAACCATGGCGATGCAACATTCTTATCGACGGGATTTCTCCGGTGACCTTGAGCGCTAAGTACGACACAGAATTCCCAAAGCCACCGTTCTCTCCGTGGATTCGTAGGATCATTAGTACGTCGGTTGGCGATCCTCTCGGCTTCATCATCCTCTCCGACGATAAGGTGACACCTGATAGATCAGCAGCTCTCGGCAGAAGCCCGGTGGCGGCCTACATTCGAGCGCCATCACAACCCGACGCCGACGAATCAACAAACTAGTTCCGACGACTTCTTCTTTCCCTGTGAGTTTCTTAATTGTAATTGTCTATGTCAATCCTTGATTCTTTGGTGATTGTTTGAACATATGCTTCAAATCTCAGGTCACTTGTCATGACCCGCACCCGCTTTTTAGGATGTGAATACATGTCCAAGTCCAGCCTACATCACGGTATCGATAGTAGTACGCTGTCTAGCCACAATGCTCAAAATCACATAAAATACACTTTATTGCGCATTCACATTGCTACATTAATTACTGTAGAAGCATAGAATTTCAGGCACATCTACAGGCCAGAATTCCTATGCGCTTAACACTACATGCGCCAGGGAGCTTAAACGAAGTACTTGGCACAGCAAAGGACAGCAAAAGTATAGACATCAAAAAAAGATTTTTATTTTCATATAAAAGTTTATTACATGTCTAAAGAAAAGCTTTACAATGGAGAACTTTTACAAAAAAAAGATCCTAAGACTACAGCCAGGCGCAGCAAACTGCCATGCGCCCCATGCCAGGCGCATCATCAGTCAGGCACGTCTCTTCAGCGTCTCAGTCAGGCGCGTCTCTTCAGCATCTCAGTTAAGCGCATCTCTTCAGCGTCTCAGTTAGGCACATCACGAAGTCTCAGCATATGCGCTCCACTTCGATTCGATCAAGTGCTTCGGCTAAAGAAGCAGCTTTGAGCATAACAAGAGTGGGCGATCAACCCCACTCTAGCTGGAGGAAAAGCTCTCCAAAGCCCAAGGAAGAGGAGAGCACCGTAATTTCGATCTGCGGCTCTTCCAGTATAACGGAGACGGGACTCGAGCATCCTGATCTTTAGATGCAACAGGCACCTTCGGCCTGCGTCGGGAGCCCGCGATCCCAACTTTTGGATGTAACAGTCACCTTCACGAGTGCATACGAAGACGACTCGACGCATCTTCACCCTGGAAAGCGTCTTGGCAACAGAATGTACTCGGGCAAAGAAGTTCATCTTCGTCGAGAAGTCAAGGGAGAGACAACAAAACTCTCTCAAATTGTTGCTATTTATAGGCTAGGACAAATCAAACCCATGCGCCAAGTGGCAACCTTCCCGAAGTTAGTGCAATGAACTTGCATTTACGATGATGAATTTGCATCTTCGAATTCATCTAAGTCAGAGAGTCATTAAATGACCCAAAGAACTCAACAGACAGACCAATAAGGATGTGCCATCAGCACCAAGCTCCCCGTATGGATGCGCCCAATAAAGCACAGATCCATGCGTCCTGGTGAACACAGACCTATGCGCCTAGTGGGGTACAAATTGATGTGCCCACTTCGGTTCGTTACCCACCAAGTAATTAATACGAAAGTGACAGAGTTGGCAGCACGTCCCCCGAGGACTAAACAGTCGACAGCTTTCTGCAGAAAATAAAGTACCACAGACATCAGCATCATCATTACTCTCCTCTGACGGTTACAAGCCACGTGGCCGACCAACCACTCGTATGCGCCTCCGCAGCCGTGCGCCTGAAGTTTTGCATGCGCCTCAAAAGCCATGCGCCTATGACTTACTTCTGATCACAGAAGTCAAGTCGTCGCATGTGCCTCCCCGGCCATGCTACTGAAGCCCCGTATGCGCCTTAAAAGCCATGCGCCCAGACTGGTTCGTGATTCCAAAAGATTAAGAGCTAAGTCTCCTCATGCGCCCGATTTCAGGCGCAGCTCATCAGATCCTTCTCCACTAAATTTGAGATCTTTGAGCCATGGACGTATGCTACGTGTCCTTTGACTCAGTTCAGCCTATGAAGGGGTGCTAACCACCCAAGATCTCAGCAACAGAAAGATCCTCTCTACTGCCACGTGCCAGCCACAAATACAGCATGAAGGATTCAACCCATAAATTATGGCGCATCACCCATGCGTCCTTCTTCCGTCAGCATCAGCCACGTGGCGTTCCCACGTACAAGCACATCCTACATGTGCGTGCATGAGCAGCCCAACCTGCTGCTTATAAATAGAGGGATCATTTTCTTTTTCCACACACACACAGAGACAGAGAGAGACATACAGACATACACAGTCAAAGACAGACGTAACCAGATCATCAGAGTTACAGAGACGCACACAGAGATCGAAAGAGACACTCAACGTCTTCTTCTCCTCTATAAGCTCCGGCATCCAGAGCAACCCAGACCTTCAGAGAACCGAAAACCATCGTCAGATCGTCAACGGAGTCAATGTATTACCACTCGCTCCATCGACACAGGACCCAAATAAAAACAAAAGTGTACTCCTAGGACTACATCTAAGTCCTATATTGTAACACTGTTCTGTTTGTAATTGAAATTCTAATCAAAAATTTTAATGGCAAACAAGCTGGCGACACTGCTGGGGACGTCTTTCTCTTTCGATGAGAAAGTTGTGTCGCAATCTGACGACGTGAAGGTGGGCTCCTCCCACAAGACGCTAGTCGTATGCCTCAATCAACATACATATGAGGAGTTCATCTCTGAAGGCAGCGCAAGGTGGAGGCCCCTGGCACCATCACTGAAGGGGATGCGCCGATGCAGCCAACCCTTCTCGCTGACGCCCTCAGCAGCTAGGATGTGCCCACGGGTGCAGCACATCTCTTTGAAAAATGTGGTGCTGACCACATTCCCCAACCATCTCCTTCTCAGTCAAGGAAGATTCGTCGACGGAGCAGGGGCACATCTAACGCCCTGCGCATGAACTCTGGTGCGTCGTAGAAGGCCTCTGTCTTTGACAGACTCACTCGCTGTTATGGCGAGGATAATTTGGACTCTGAGTACTATGCGCTCCAGCGGACTGGTACAAAGAAGTCCAAGGCTGCACGGGCCATGCGCCTCAAACATGTTATGCCAACAGCAAACCAGAAGCATGCGCTCACAATCATGCGCACTGCTGATGGTAAGCTGTACAAAGTTGACTCGGGTGCTTCTGCGCCAGAAACGAGCCGACCCCCAAAGTCCTTATCTCATTTGGGCACATCTGCTGCGTTCGCAACCAAGTCGTACAAGGCAAATTCTGTGGTCTTGAACCCCCGTACCTATATTGGTTGTGCGTCTAAGGCTGGTTCAAGTCACTATAAATGTGGTTCCCCCACTATTGATCTGGGTGCGTCTTATGCGCTGGATCAGGGGGCACAACATTCAATTGATCACCCCGGAGCTTGGCCTTGCCATGCGTCTGATGGGGGTGTAAAGGTGGCACTCTCCTCTAACGATTTGTGTAATGTGATCATTCACAAACGCCGATCAGGAGAGTCGACTGACAAGCACAATGCGCCCCTCACAGGGCACACCTGTGCTGTGGTCACCATCAACTGTTGTTGCAAAACAGCAGTCCCACCACGAAGGTAGTCTGTGTTCCAGCGACTGCAATCATTAGTACCCATCCAACGTCGCCTCGGGAAGAAGGTGTCGATTGAAGAGGAGCCAGAACTAAAGGTTGCTTCTTGCAACGTAGTCTCTAACTCCTCATCAATCCGAAAGGCAGCTGCCAATTCCTCGACCTCGTCCTCATCCAAGAGCCAGCCGAGGAAGACCAAGGTGACTGTCCCGTCCTCAGGAGTGTTTGAAGGCACCCGGGGGAGGAAGACGATCTCATAGGAAGCTGGGGTTAGTCAGGCCTGTCACGACCCGCACCCACTGTTAGGGTACGAGAACGTAACAACGCCCAGCCTACGCCGCAATGTCGGCGGTAGAACGCTGTCCTAGGTCAATCATCTAACAATATAAGGTACCTGTACAGTTCATACCCTCCGAATGGAGGTAACATCACAACATACAGTCTCAATCACATCTAAGGTAGAAGAATAAAAGACAGAAGATAGATAGTAACTCAAAGAGAACCATAGCATAGATGAAATAAGTCTAAGTGTCTAGGATACATAACATCCAGAATGTCAACTCATAGTACAATAAGTCTAAGAGTCTATACATCTCCACATCTCAAAATACAACTCAGAATGTGAGACAAAAAGTAAATATAGAAAAGACTGCCTAGGCTAAACTGGTCTAGACTACTGGAACAACATCCTCAGCTGCAGGTGGATCCTGCTGAGGGTCCACAACATAAGTATCATCTAGTCCTGCTCCATAATAGGTAGACACCAGGGCCTCCTCCTCATCCTCTGTAATATTTTCAACAGGTCCAATCAGGACGGGAACGAGCACAATACATCTCACGCAGTACATAGAATGATAGGAGATATAAAGCATACAATAGAGTAAAATACAGGAACTGCTGAAGGAAGATACATGTAGCAAAAGAGATAGCTGTAAAGGAAATATCTACAGTATATAGAGAACTAGCAGTGTCTAGTGAGTCAGAGTAAAATATAGACATGTGAAATGGCATAGGAGATTCATGATTACAGCTAGAAGTGATTCATGACTACAGCTACTGGGGTAATATCCACATGACTATTTCCACTCCCCCATCCCCAATCAATACACAAGGATCCGTTCAAGTTATGTTAAGATTCGTGATAAGCCCATAAATGGGAGATTCATGAGAGGCTCTGTGAATCATGAGAGTACATGAGTCACAAGCGATTCGTGAATCTATGAAAGCATAGAGATACATGATGATTCGTGAAACGCACAAACATGCTGTATCTGATGCTTCCGAAGGGGATAACATCTCATAAAAAGATCCATATAGTACCAATCCGTGATAACAATCGTGTCAGCATCAAGTAAAGTAATCTAGAGTAAGAATATAAATCCTGGCAAATATGAAACGGTCAGAGAATGTACTCGCCTGATAACTGAATGTCTGAAGAAGATATACTGTCTGAGGAGAGGTGTATGGCTCCTAATCAGAGCAATACAAGTCACAATGTATCCACAATGGTAAAAATAGAGTGTACAATGCATACTACATGATTCTAGGTCAATCTGGTCAAAAGTCAACTCTGGGTCAACTCTAATAGTTAAACTAGGTCACAGGAAGTCATACTAAGTCAAATAGAGTCAAACAAGGTCAAACAAGTCAAATACTAGTCAACATGATCAATCTGGGTCAAGTCTAGGTCAAACTTAGACCAACTAAGGTTTTGGGTCAAACAAAGACCAGTCAGTAAGGTAATTAGGTCAAACAAGGACCAGTCAATAAGGTAATTAGGTCAGACTAGTTAAACTAGTCATTTTAGGTTAGTCCTAGTCAAATCTAGGTCAATTAGGTCAACTTTGACCTAAGGTTGACTTTGGTCAACCCTTAGTCAACAAGGGTCAACAAGTTGGGTTTTAGTCCATTAGGGTTAGCCCCAAACCATAGGCTAATAATCTTGGCCATAGGCTAGTGTTTAGGTTTCTATATAAACCTATACTAGAAGTCATACTATATATATATATATATATATATATATATATATATATATATATATATATATATATCTATATATATAGACATACACTATCTATCTACTACCCAATACCAATATGTAATACTCTATATAATACAACCCACACTCACATATATATACATAATACCATGTATAATCTAATACAATATATATATATATCAATATATATATATATATATATACATATTTATATATATATAACTTATATATATTACTATATATATATAGAGACATAGAGAGAGACAAAAGGGTGAGAGAGAGAGGCTGTGAGACAATGAGAGAGAGAGGTGAGACACATAGGAAATGGGGGGGGGCTGTTCTCAGATTCTGAGAATAGGAAACACAGCCCCCAACCCACACACAAATACACACACACACCCAACTACACACATACATGTATATACACATGTATACATGTATACACACTAAAATTCCACCTACACACACACATACATATATACTACACATATATGAACTAAAATACACTTATACAATGGATTAAACAAACTAAAATTGGGTTTGAAATTCATTTCTAAAAAACTGGGAAAAATCCCAAAACTGGAAAATACTGGACTGTGCACTCGACAGTAGGTAATCCCAAATTCTCCCACTAAAACGAGCTAAGGCTCGAAACAAATGGTTGGTAACTGACACCCCGTAGATACTCTAGTGTCCTAGGACACTGACACGACACGACGACACGAAATAATGTGTCCAAACACTCAAAAACATCACACGGGTAAATTCCTGATACACCCACGCGTGCACAGCGTCGTGCACGCGTGCAGTTCACTCTAGGACACGACATACGTGTCCATGTGTCTCGTGCTCGTGGGGGAAAGTTCACCTAGGGGTCTACTAGGTGTCCACTAACCTGATTCGTGTCCAAGTGTCCGCGTGTCAGAGTTCTACGTGCGTATCAGAGAGGTCTGAACGCGTGTGCTGTGCCAGTGTACGACCCGTGCGAGTGGATTTTCTCCCTCGACACGACACGTCGTGACACAAGACTTTAGGGGTGTCTTATCAGACACTGCCCCTAGGTCTGTGCCAAGTGGCACGTGTCCACGTGTCGTGTCGTGTCCACACGAGGGGTCTGGTAGCAGGGGAGCTACGCAGTGCCTCGTGCACAAGTGTCGGGGGTTCGTGTACTTCACACGTGGCACGTGGGGCTACGTGCTCGTGTCAGTGGGTAGCCTAGGTCTAGGACTAGGGATTAGGCATGACACTTTGTGTCCACGACACGTGTGGTCATGACACGAAGTGTCGAACAGTGGGGTTTAGTCAGTGTGCAGTGCAGTGCAGTGCAGTGCTTAACAGTGTGTTCGTGTCCAATTTGGACACGGACACGACACGATAACATGCTCAGTCCTAGGGTTTCGTGTCCTACATGTCTAGGGCTACCCAAAAATATAATTTGTTTCACAAAAACACAAGGTTTAGTCCTAAGTGGCATTTACACAAACACTGAAATTAAGACACAGACACGTGTCCGATACGGACACCAAAACACATCAAAATCCCACCAAACTTTACCCACAGTATTGTTATCCCTATATGAATGCATTTATGAAAGAAAAACAGGAATTTGACTAGGTTTGTGAGAAAATACCTATTGAGTGAAAACTCAAGAAAACAACTTCTTGGGGGGGGTTGTTCACTGTCCTTGGGGTACCCACAGCTAGGGTATCCTTGCTAGCTAGCCTTCCTTGGTATCCTCACTAGTAGGGGGTTCCAACGCAAGAAACGGGGCTCAATTTGGTGGAGAAATGGTCAAGTTATGGAGGTGTGAAGTTGAGGGAAAACCTAAACTCCAATGTATTGAAAATGAAGCCTTTCTTGTGAAGGGTGTACACATATGGAGGGGGGTGTTCTTGGCTGCCATGGGGGGGGGGGGTAGGGGTAGGCTATAGGGTCCCCTTCCACCTTGCAAGACTTAGTCTCTAAGGCTTTGACTAGGGGTTAGATATTCTAGGTTTATAAAATATCCTAGAAAGTTAAATATCTAGATATTTATCAACCTAGATATTTACACATAAAGTAAATATCTACACTTAGTCTTCTAGGTTAGTGACTAACCCCTAGATTAGGGTAAACTAGCTTAGGGACTAACATAACAATAATCAATAATTAAATAATAATAAAAACACATAAATTCAAATAATTCCAAATAAATCCTAGAAAATTACCAAAATACCCCTTAGGCTAAAAATCACTAAAATGATATTCTAAGCCTATGGTCAAGTTCTCATGGTCATGGCAACTTCTAGGTTAGAGAAAACTAGGGTTTACACTAAGTTATTCTAACCAAAATCACAAAGTCATAAGTCATGACTTAGCATGACTTAGAAAATGGTTTAATCACACTAATAATCACTATAACCATATCATGCCCTAATCACCATTATTAAATAATAAAAAAAATAATAATTCTTCAAAAATCTCTAAATTCTGAAAACAGGGTGTTACAAGTCTACCCACCTTAAAATAATTTCGTCCTCGAAATTTAGATGGTCGTACTCCTTCTAGGTCAAACCTCCAACAATCAAGGACGAAGCCACTACCTAGACAACATACAAGGTCAACAAGCAAAATATGGGTAGTAGACCTATACTGGGTCATGTCCAAAAATTAGCTAACAGTTTTAGGTCATAGGGTGTTCTTAAATCAAATCAAAGCCAAAAGTAACTCCATGGGGTAAATCAGGATGGAGTCTTGGGTCAGGAAAATCGTACTAAGCAAATGAAGCATATGATGGTATGCCTGAGTGGGATACTAAGGTCATGGCTGTAGTATGTCATGTCTAGGTCTGGTATGTGAAGTCAGTTTTGAGAAAACAACTAGTCTTGTGCTCCAAATTTAAAAGTCACGGTAATGTGCCTACGATGATCACAATTTAGAGTGGGAAAGGTCTATGGCCTAAATTGAACCAAAAATCGTGATAAAATAGTGGTACTAAGGGGACAGGTTAAATGGAACAGTATGTGGTCTCATCTAGGTGCACTAGTCATTCTAGATCAATACTGTCATATGGTATCAAACGTACAAGCAATCTAAGGTATCCTAATTGGGAAGGTAAGGGAACAACAATCATCAAGGCTATAGGCCGTCTACCATCCTATATGAAAAATGGATCATTAACAAGTAAGAAATCATTAAAGTTACCATTCCATAAAAAGAAAATTGAAATTTTAGGTACAACAATCACAAATAGATTTTTGTCTTGACATGATCTAAGTTGATCAATTTCAAGATAAACTAGGATTTGGGCAAGATGGGAAATCAATGAAATCAAGTATGAGCACGAGCATCCAATGATGAAGATCCAGGTCATGATTAAATTTAATCCAACTAGATATGAATACGAGGTTCATAGGTGATAAAATAATTCCAAGGAGAATTGTCAAGGCTGTTGCGGACAAGATTCTAGGGCAAGTTTAACTGTCTCCATCCACGTAGATTAATATATAAAAAACGAACCAAAAATGCAATAGGTGATCAGACCATCATACGCCGGTTCTGATTAGATAATATGTTAGAGGGTGCGCACCCAATAAAATATATCATGATCAAGCTCGAAAGGGATAAGCTTGTAAACTTAAGGATAAATTTATAGCATAAGATATAAGTAAGGGTGGAAATGATGAAAGAAGATACATAGTCCAAGATTCTTAACCAATCGGGTCAAGCATTCAAGATAAGGTACGAGGTTAAGTATTTAAGGGTTCAAGCAGAACACCATCACATGCCAGGTCGAAAGAATTGAGCCAAGGTGGATCTCTAATTGAAATAAGAATTAATTTAGTATCATGGTAGAGGTTATAGTTTAGCCATTTGACCAGAGAATCATATCAAGAAAATAGAGTACAAGGAAACGGGTTTTAGTAGGATATGGAATACCTACATGAAGGTAGGCTAGTCTAGGTCTTACATGTGAAGTTTGTTGGGAGGTAACAGCTAGTATTATACTCCGAATATCTAAGTCACGGTAAAGGACGTCCAATGATCTAGAATAGAAAGTGGGAGTTCAAGACGTGACAAATTGATGCAAAAATTGAAGAAGATCAAATTAACTCATGAAATAAAATTAATCAGGAATCTAGTAAATAATTTAGGAACACAGTCCTAGGGATAGATAGGCTACTAGATGAATATAGTTAGGGTTCGACCAATCAAGGGTCAAGGTTAGAAGGTCTCAAGAAGTCTTATTTGAGGGAAATGTCGAGTAAGTCAGGTTTGGGATACAGTCACATAGATTGGTAGAAAGAGTTTAAGCAAGGTGCAAAATAGAGAGGACAGTTCATTTCAATGAAAGGCAATTAGCAAGAGGATTAGATGGCAAGAAACAGATAAGAGTTTTCTCATAATTGTGATTGAGTACCCTAAAAAATAAAAGATATTAATCTAACACTAAGAAATTAAAATCAACAACTACAAAATTTTCAAAATCATCAACTAACACCAGGATTCAAAGTTCTACAGTGAATCCTCCAAAATCAAATTTAATCAAGGAAAAAGGAGTTTAAATCGTAATTTCAAATGAGATTCTCAAGGGTCATCCCAGGAATCTCTCAAAGTATCCTAGCAGTGATTGAGTATCCACTCTCTCTAAGCCTATTCCTCAAATCCTATCGCAGGCTGTAGTGATACTCTAGTTCGAATACCACTACATAAACTCGAGACCTGCATGGGCTACCACTAAAAACGTGTCACGACCCGCACCCACTGTTAGGGTACGAGAACGTAACAACGCCCAGCCTACGCCGCAGTGTCGGCGGTAGAACGCTGTCCTAGGTCAATCATCTAACAATATAAGGTACCTGTACAGTTCATACCCTCCGAATGGAGGTAACATCACAACATACAGTCTCAATCACATCTAAGGTAGAAGAATGAAAGACAGAAGATAGATAGTAACTCAAAGAGAACCATAGCATAGATGAAATAAGTCTAAGTGTCTAGGATACATAACATCCAGAATGTCAACTCATAATACAATAAGTCTAAGAGTCTATACATCTCCACATCTCAAAATACAACTCAGAATGTGAGACAAAAAGTAAATATAGAAAAGACTGCCTAGGCTAAACTGGTCTAGACTACTGGAACAACATCCTCAGCTGCAGGTGGATCCTGCTGAGGGTCCACAACATAAGTATCATCTAGTCCTGCTCCATAATAGGTAGACACCAGGGCCTCCTCCTCATCCTCTGTAATATTTTCAACAGGTCCAATCAGGACGGGAACGAGCACAATACATCTCACGCAGTGCATAGAATGATAGGAGATATAAAGCATGCAATAGAGTAAAATACAGGAACTGCTGAAGGAATATACATGTAGCAAAAGAGATAGCTGTAAAGGAAATATCTACAGTATATAGAGAACTAGCAATGTCTAGTGAGTCAGAGTAAAATATAGACATGTGAAATGGCATAGGAGATTCATGATTACAGCTAGAAGTGATTCATGACTACAGCTACTGGGGTAATATCCACATTACTATTTCCACTCCCCCATCCCCAATCAATACACAAGGATCCGTTCAAGTTATGTTAAGATTCGTGATAAGCCCATAAATGGGAGATTCATGAGAGGCTCTGTGAATCATGAGAGTATATGAGTCACAAGCGATTCGTGAATCTATGAAAGCATAGAGATACATGATGATTCGTGAAACGCACAAACATGCTGTATCTGATGCTCCCGAAGGGGATAACATCTCATAAAAAGATCCATATAGTACCAATCCTTGATAACAATCGTGTCAGCATCAAGTAAAGTAATCTAGAGTAAGAATATAAATCCTGACAAATATGAAACGGTCAGAGAATGTACTCGCCTGATAACTGAATGTCTGAAGAAGATATACTGTCTGAGGAGAGGTGTATGGCTCCTAATCAGAGCAATACAAGTCACAATGTATCCACAATGGTAAAAATAGAGTGTACAATGCATACTACATGATTCTAGGTCAATCTGGTCAAAAGTCAACTCTGGGTCAACTCTAATAGTTAAACTAGGTCCACAGGAAGTCATACTAAGTCAAATAGAGTCAAACAAGGTCAAACAAGTCAAATACTAGTCAACATGATCAATCTGGGTCAAGTCTAGGTCAAACTTAGACCAACTAAGGTTTGGGTCAAACAAAGACCAGTCAGTAAGGTAATTAGGTCAAACAAGGACCAGTCAATAAGGTAATTAGGTCAGACTAGTTAAACTAGTCATTTTAGGTTAGTCCTAGTCAAATCTAGGTCAATTAGGTCAACTTTGACCTAAGGTTGACTTTGGTCAACCCTTAGTCAACAAGGGTCAACAAGTTGGGTTTTAGTCCATTAGGGTTAGCCCCAAACCATAGGCTAATAATCTTGGCCATAGGCTAGTGTTTAGGTTTCTATATAAACCTATACTAGAAGTCATACTATACATACTATATATATATATATATATATATATATATATATATATATATAGTATAGGTTTCTATATAAACCTATACTAGAAGTCATACTATATATATATATATATATATATAGATATATATATATATATATATATATATATATATATATATATATCTATATATATAGACATACACTATCTATCTACTACCCAATACCAATATGTAATACTCTATATAATACAACCCACACTCACATATATATACATAATACCATGTATAATCTAATACAATATATATATATATCAATATATATATATATATATATATATATATATATATACATATTTATATATATATAACTTATATATATTACTATATATATATAGAGACATAGAGAGAGACAAAAGGGTGAGAGAGAGAGGCTGTGAGACAATGAGAGAGAGAGGTGAGACACATAGGAAATGGGGGGGGGGCTGTTCTCAGATTCTGAGAACAGGAAACACAGCCCCCAACCCACACACAAATACACACACACACCCAACTACACACATACATGTATATACACATGTATATACATGTATACACACTAAAATTCCACCTACACACACACATACATATATACTACACATATATGAACTAAAATACACTTATACAATGGATTAAACAAACTAAAATCGGGTTTGAAATTCATTTCTGAAAAACTGGGAAAAATCCCAAAACTGGAAAATACTGGACTGTGCACTCGACAGTAGGTAATCCCAAATTCTCCCACTAAAACGAGCTAAGGCTCGAAACAAATGGTTGGTAACTGACACCCCGTAGATACTCTAGTGTCCTAGGACACTGACACGACACGACGACACGAAATAATGTGTCCAAACACTCAAAAACATCACACGGGTAAATTCCTGATACACCCACGCGTGCACAGCGTCGTGCACGCGTGCAGTTCACTCTAGGACACGACACACGTGTCCATGTGTCTCGTGCTCGTGGGGGAAAGTTCGCCTAGGGGTCTACTAGGTGTCCACTAACCTGATTCGTGTCCAAGTGTCCGCGTGTCAGAGTTCTACGTGCGTATCAGAGAGGTCTGAACGCGTGTGCTGTGCCAGTGTACGACCCGTGCGAGTGGATTTTCTCCCTCGATACGACACGTCGTGACACAAGACTTTAGGGGTGTCTTATCAGACACTGCCCCTAGGTCTGTGCCAAGTGGCACGTGTCCACGTGTCGTGTCGTGTCCACACGAGGGGTCTGGTAGCAGGGGAGCTACGCAGTGCCTCGTGCACAAGTGTCGGGGGTTCGTGTACTTCATACGTGGCACGTGGGGCCACGTGCTCGTGTCAGTGGGTAGCCTAGGTCTAGGACTAGGGATTAGGCATGACACTTTGTGTCCACGACACGTGTGGTCATGACACGAAGTGTCGAACAGTGGGGTTTAGTCAGTGTGCAGTGCTTAACAGTGTGTTCGTGTCCAATTTGGACACGGACACGACACGATAACGTGCTCAGTCCTAGGGTTTCGTGTCCTACATGTCTAGGGCTACCCAAAAATATAATTTGTTTCACAAAAACACAAGTTTAGTCCTAAGTGGCATTTACACAAACACTGAAATTAAGACACAGACACGTGTCCGATACGGACACCAAAACACATCAAAATCCCACCAAACTTTACCCACAGTATTGTTATCCCTATATGAATGCATTTATGAAAGAAAAACAGGAATTTGACTAGGTTTGTGAGAAAATACCTATTGAGTGAAAACTCAAGAAAACAACTTCTTGGGGGGGTTGTTCACTGTCCTTGGGGGTGCCCACAGCTAGGGTATCCTTGCTAGCTAGCCTTCCTTGGTATCCTCACTAGTAGGGGGTTCCAACGCAAGAAACGGGGCTCAATTTGGTGGAGAAATGGTCAAGTTATGGAGGTGTGAAGTTGAGGGAAAACCTAAACTCCAATGTATTGAAAATGAAGCCTTTCTTGTGAAGGGTGTACATATGGAGGGGGGTGTTCTTGGCTGCCATGGGGGGGTAGGGGTAGGCTATAGGGTCCCCTTCCACCTTGCAAGACTTAGTCTCTAAGGCTTTGACTAGGGTTAGATATTCTAGGTTTATAAAATATCCTAGAAAGTTAAATATCTAGATATTTATCAACCTAGATATTTACACATAAAGTAAATATCTACACTTAGTCTTCTAGGTTAGTGACTAACCCCTAGATTAGGGTAAACTAGCTTAGGGACTAACATAACAATAATCAATAATTAAATAAATAAAAACACATAAATTCAAATAATTCCAAATAAATCCTAGAAAATTACCAAAATACCCCTTAGGCTAAAAATCACTAAAATGATATTCTAAGCCTATGGTCAAGTTCTCATGGTCATGGCAACTTCTAGGTTAGAGAAAACTAGGGTTTACACTAAGTTATTCTAACCAAAATCACAAAGTCATAAGTCATGACTTAGCATGACTTAGAAAATGGTTTAATCACACTAATAATCACTATAACCATATCATGCCCTAATCACCATTATTAAATAATAAAAAATAATAATTCTTCAAAAATCTCTAAATTCTGAAAACAGGGTGTTACAGGCCCTTGTTGATCCTCATCTCGAAGATGAGGATATCCTCCAGAGCATAGCTGGGGGTAGCCAGGATGAAGCTCCAGGAGAAGTTCCTCTTCTGCAAGAGAGCGAGGCTGAAAGCGAAGCTTCAACCGATCCATCCACTTCCAGTCACGTCATGACAGTATACATGATGGGAGGTGATGATACGGAGTCAGATGCTCCACCAGCAGACCTCGTTCAGCGCATGGATACTTTGGAGGGAGAACTCAAAACCCTCTCTGCCTCCCTGCAAACACTGACTCAAGCAGTGTTCGAGATACGGTCAGCTTTGGCCAGAGCACCTTCCACCAATCCTGACCCAGGAGCTAACGGGGAATCAAGTGTGCCTCTTCAACGGCCATCCTTGAATACCGATTGTCGTGAAGCACCTCGGGTATCGGAACCTTCGAATGTACAACTCCTGTCTGTTCTTTGACTGGAAGCGTTCATGCAGGTCTCTGATCATCTCAACCACGTCTTTCGTGGAGCTGGGAGTCGAAGAAGGTGGAACAGTCTGGACTCTCCACGCCAGTCCTGGTAGCACCCGTCGCAGGCAAACCATTTCTCCTCTACATCCGTGCCATGGATCATTCCTTCGGCGCTTTGTTGGCTCAGAACAACGGTGCAGGCTACGAGCAAGCTATCTACTACCTTAGTAGAATGATCGGGCGGAACATCGGTACAACCCCGTCAAAAAGGAATGTTTGGCTTTGGTGTTCGCCATCCAGAAGACTCGTCATTATGTTTCGGACCAGACAATTCATGTCATCTCCCGAGTCAATCCACTCTGGGTTCTCATGGTGAAGCCGGGATCATTGAACTCCCGACTAGCTACATGGGCAATCCTGCTGACACCGTATAACATGGTATTCGTCCCACAAAAAGCCGTCAAGGGCCAAGCTCTAGCCGACTTTTTAGCTGCGCACCCCATCCCAGAGTCCTCCAGACTCTATGAAGATATTCCGGATGAGGTCCAAGAATCAAACGTCACCGAAGAAAGCTCCATCTGGCGGGTGTTTTTCGATGGCGCTTCGAGAACATGCCCCAAAGGCTAAATCATCGCAGGAGTGGGGATGGTCTTAGTCTCCCTCGATCAGCTGGTCATCCAGCGTGCTTACTCCCTTTCAAAGCCGTGCTGCAACAATGTTGCCGAGTACAACGCTCTCATCATGGGACTCCAGCTGGCGTGACAGCTGGGGGTGGATCATCTGGAAGCTTACGGCGACTCAAAACTCGTCGTTAATCAAATCCGAGGGCAGTACGAAGTTCGCCATAAAGATCTGGTTTCTTACCATGAAGTTGCATATTATTTCAACCTTCACTAAGTTCTTCATAGAACATGTGCCTCGGCTACAAAACCTGGAGGCTGACGCTCTGGCTGGCCTCGCAGCTTCATTAGCAGCACCCCTCGGGACTCAACACTACGTCACGGTAGTAGGACGAGACTTGGTCTGTCCTAAAAACAACCTATGCACACAAATGGCCTATGCCATGACGACAAGTGCCGGTGTTAATGTCCGAGACTGGAGGTTCCCTTTCTTCGACTTCGCTGTCTATTAAATTCTCCCAAAAGACCCGAAAGAAGCCGTCTCGGTCAGAAGGCCTTCCCTTCGATTTTTATGATACAGCTACTAAAATGCTGTACTAACGTTCCTACGATGGACTTCTTCTTCGATGTCTATCCAACGAAGAAGCTGCCGAAGCCTTTCGGAAGCTCATGACGGGACTTGCGGGGCTCATCAACCTGGCCCTAAGTTGCAGGATCGACTGCAACGCATGGGTTACTATTGGCCAACCATGGCAGCCGACGCCGTCGATTATGCTAAAAAGTGCCATGCTTGTCAGCTTCACGCCGACTTTATCCATACACCATCGAACCACTACATCCTACGGTCGCCTCCTGGCCCTTTGAAGCTTGGGGCATGGACATTGTGGGACCTATCATCCCTTCTTCGTCGAGGGGACACCGCTTCATCCTAGTCATCACCGACTACTTCTCCAAATGGGCAGAAGCAGTTCCACTGACGGAAGTGAAAAGCTCTAGGGTGATCAGCTTCATCAAGCATCATATCATCTACCGTTTTGGGGTACCCCGTAGGATTATCCACGACAATGGTCCACAGTTCATCAGCCATGTTTTCAGCAGATTCTGTGACAAGAATCGAATTCAAAATGTGGGATCAACCGCCTGCAATCCGGCAGCGAACGGATTGGCCGAGGCTTTTAATAAGACTATCGTCAGGCTACTCAAAAGGTCGTATCATCCAACAAACGCGACTGGGACGAAAAGCTCAACGAATGCCTTTGGGCCAACCGTACAATGGTACGGACTCCGACGGGCAACACACCATTCTTCTTAGTCTATGGGAGCGAAGCGGTACTGCCTCTCGGGATCCAGATACCCTTACTCCGTCTAGCGATCACAAACCAATTGACAGAAGACGACAATCAGCGTCGTCGTCTGCGAGAATTGGAGGCACTTGACGAAAAATGCCTCCTAGCTCAACAACGTATTGAACTCTACCAAGCCCGTATATCACAGGCTTTCAACAAAAAGGTCAAGCACAGGACTTTCTAAGTAGGCGATCTGGTCCTGGCAGTCAGGAGGCCGATGGTGTTGACTCACAAAACACCAGGAAAGTTTGAGCCCAAGTGGGAGGGACCTTTCATCATAGAGACGGTATACTAAAACAGTGCTTACCGCCTCGCCCGACCAAACGGGACTTGTTCATGATGCCCATCAACGGCAAGTTCCTAAAGAAGAACTACTTTGACATCTTTTCAGATATGTACTTCCATCTCTACCTGGCAAGGAAATCAGTGGGCCTGATTATCAGAGCTCACATACACCTCCCTTCCACAAAATCTTATGTTTTTGGAACCCAGTTGTTCCGTGACATTCTATCTCCAGTAGAAGAACAACCACGTCCACATTACCTCTGAGTTGCTCCTCTACACCCTACAAAGCAGAATCTTACACTACGTAGTATTGTGCTACTCATCATGTTTACCACGTCCACATTACCTCTGAGAAAATCCCGTACAGACAACCCCTGCGTTGCCGTACATCGATCGCAGAACTTCTATGTCTATGTTACCTCTGAGTAGTTCTGCATATCCCCCCAGAGTCACTCCTACCACGTCCATAACACCTCTGAGTAGGAAGATTCCGTCATTTGAACCCATATTTGCCACGTCCATATTACCTCTGAGAAAACATGTCGGTTCTCTCAAACTTATTATCTGTACCTAAAAACCAAGGTACGCAAAAGATAATAGGTCCACACAAATTACTAGTTCATGACAACAAAGATGAACATACCAAAATTCTTTATTTTTCATTTAGAAGTAAAGGATTCCATCCCCAGCAAATTTGCCAAAATATAACAAAAAAAGAGAGACTACAATCCCTAAGCATCACTGGGATTGGCAGAAAGCTCTTCGATCCGATGCTTCAAGTTTTCAGCCCGAGTCCCTACGGTTGCCAAGACTCGGCGTTCAGCTTCTTGACGCATCACTTCTACAGCCTCAGGAGCAGTATCATTCTCGTGCTTAGCGTCCAACTCTTGCCGCTGGCAGGTCAGAGAAAGAATATGACAGGTAACAGCTGCTTCTTCCTCCTTAGACGATACGTGCTCAGCCTGGACTCGTTCAGCATCTAACAAAAGTTGGGCCCACTGGTCTTCAAGAAGGCGAATCTTGGCTGTGACCTCCGCTATACTAGCATCCAATAAGGCCTGCAGCTCCACCTTCTCCTGCATGGACTATGACAGTCTCTCCACGCAGCCTCAGCTTCGGCCACCTCATGGTCTCAGATGACCACTGTGGCCTGATAGGACGACTCGACTTCAGCTATTAATTTCTCCTTCTCTACTTCTATCAGAGCAGAAAAGTCATTCCGCCGAATACTCTGAAGTTCAGAAAGATGCTGGTCGAGCTCAGCCACCGACGCCTCCAGAATCTCAGCCATATGATCATGGCCCCGGTGGGAATGTATCAGACCAATGTAAGGGAGCGCCATGGCTTTCACCGTCGCGAAACTCCCATTCGCGTTCAGCACTGTCGATACGCCCTTCTGCAACATTTTGTACACTGCTTCGACAGCAAATTGCACATACTCATCCGCATCTGCCAACACCTGAGGCGTCATAACAGGCGTTGGAGGAGCTATCGTAGAGGTTGAGAAAGATCCCCGACGAGCCGCGGAGCCGGAATCTCAATGTCAGTAGGTTCTTCCCTACCGACAGTATGGATTCTGTTGCCAACTGAGGAAGCTAGGGAGGGATGCAATACTGTCCCCCAAGTGGAAGGAGCAGGAGGAGTGTCCTCCATCACAGGGCCCTTTTCCTTATCAGAGTCAACGACGGATGGTCCCCCGACATCCGGGTTGATGGTATTATCCCCGACCGGGGCAGGGCGGCTCTCCCTTTCATTCGAAGCGACAAGGTCCGCCCCTGACAGTTCAACCTCCCACGGAGCCGGGCTCAGAAAATGAATCTCATCACCTGTATCAGCTCACCCTACAGGGACGGGTATAGGGCTCGGCAGTGACACCGACCCTACCGTATCAGCCCCCACTTTCGGAGCAGGGGTAGGGCTTGGCCACGAGGCCTCGGTACGACTAGCGCCTCGGTACCACAACCGAGAAGAACCCCGGCCGGCAAATTCCTGTCGGAGACGTCTCTGCTAAACGCGATCTCTCTGGCTGCTTGATAAACATCTTCCCGCGAGCCATCGTTAAAAGAAGACGAGCTCCATACTTCCTCCTCGTCTGGAAGGACTTTTTCTATAACTTCCTTTGGGGCCCCGATGCTTCCAGGCACACCCCTTAACAGTTGGTTCTACTCCCGGTCGAGGCTCCACGCCGCCCTCCTGATGGATCGACCGAGAGACCTCAGCAATCTGAGGCGCTAGTACTTCATCAACGCTCCCCTCCCTGGGAGATGCTGTAAACGGAGGAATACGCTCATCGAAAGAGCTCGCCACCTCCTTCGGTCTGCTAATACTCGATTTCGAAACCCGGGGTTTCTTCTTCGGTACATCCTATAAAAAGAGGGACATAAGTCACAAAGATCAAAGAATAAACCAGACTATGTGGGACATCTTTACTTCAGCGGGCTGATTCCGTTGGTACTACGGGTGGCACTCCCGGAGCTCCCACCTTCGGAGTCGTCGCCTTCCTCGGTCTCTTCGGTGCAGACGAACCGGCCTCTGCGTCAGCCCACCTCTTTCTAGCTGGGGGCTCTTCCTGAGTACCTCCTATCGGTGTTGCAGTAGCAGCCCGATAACCTGCGACCTCTGGTGGACAATATGATCGGGCCACCACCAGCATGTTGTTCGTTGCCTCTAGCTGAGTGCCAACGATGAAACTAGTCTCCATGTCATATTCAGAGGACACAGTATTCATGGCGCAATACAGCTTAACAGCCGAATACAAGATCTGCGACCGAGGGTTGTGAACTGGCGTAGTGAAACGAACTCTAGTGCATCCGGCGTTGTAATATTGCCAACCCCGGGCTCCATCCAGTAAACTCCCAACAAACCCCAGACTACTACTGGGGTTCCTCAACATTAGTTGGGTGTAACCAAACTGACGTAAGAACAGCTTGGCAAATACGGTTCCAGATAACACCTATTCTTGTTGCGGTAGACCAAATGGGAAGGCCGAATACTCTGCAACCAGCGAAACCCCATGTCGGCAGGGTGATCGCATCCTCACAAGTCTTCCAATTTTGGTCAGTCTCAAAATCTATGAAGACGGGACTGACCTTGGTGATCTTCCACCCCTGAAGATAAGACAAAACCCTCCTACAGACAGGGACACCGGTGTGCAGCCACTTCCTCTTACAGAAGTGACGGATAAAGGCATCACCTTCAACATGATCATCTTCCGGGCCTGGGCTCATCACATTTAGATGATACAGAATCAACCATCCATCAGATAATGGAATGGTAGCTCTGTCACGCCCAGAACCAGAATACTGGAGAGCGGGGGCTGACATAGCCAGCTACGTATAATGAAATAGAATCCATCTCACCATACGGTCACGGCTGTCTAGATATGAGAGGGTTTATCTACAAGCCAACAGTCTCCTAAGGTCAATAACAAGCCTAGTGCCTCAATCACAAGCAAGTAAGTAAATGTTACAAGATGTAAGATCACCAAATATACAATTATAAGGCGTCCCAAACATTACATATCCAGATGATCATGAAGCTAGTCGTACAAAATGTGAGGACTAGCAAGAGTTAAGTCATACATGATCAACCTCGAGTTGCCAATCATGATTACAGCCCGTAGGCAGACAGAAGGTAAAGTGCATCGAGCTAACAAGTGCTCGTCGGTTAAATGCCTCAAAAGAATAATGTACAATAGCAGTGGGAGAACAAAAGAAAACCCACTCGTCGCCCTGGTTACGCCTGGCGGTCACCATCGGGCTGGAAAGCAGGTAGATCCTTTGCTGCTGCTCCGGTATCTGGCCATACAAAACCAGCTTGGTCAGACCCCAGAACGAGCAAGTGCCACAAAGGAGGCTTCACTTAGGAACTAAAACAGCAATTAGCACAATAATAATAAGGCAATAAGACAAATTAAGGAAAAATAACAGGTGATATACAACGAGATAACCATGGGACTATTCAGATAACTAGGTTATAACCCGTAAACCAAACAAGGACCGGGTTGTAACCCTTCGCCTGAACGGAACTTGGATTCTCCCACCATTTATCGGCAAAATAATATAAGAAATTTGGCCATGTAAATAATCATGATATTGAACTGAGGTAAAACATGTCGAGCCTATCATGGGGTACAACAAGACAATAAACGAAGAGAGACACAGAACTGTTTCGGGAGCCAGGTTACAACCCGTAAACCAAACAAGGACCGGGGTAACCCTTCGCATGAACAGAACCGGTCCCCTGATCTTTATTGTTTAAGACAAGCACAAGTAATCATGTCATGTCAGAATTTATACAAGATCAGGACGAGACAAAGCTGGACTAGACTCCATCTAATCAATCACGGCCAAGCAAAGAGTACGGCTTGATACTTTAACTAACTAGGGTTATCACAGGCCTAGTTACTAGCAAGATGCAAATGAGAAATTCCAAGTCCGGTTACCTGTTTGTTACTACCTGAGTGATCCCAAAAAGGAAAAGATAGCATGATATAGCAGACACACTGTAGTAAGATACATGTGTCCTAAGATACCACACTCGACGGCGGGCTGGAAGTGCGCTCATCTCGACGGATAGCAACAAATCCCATGTATATATATATATATGGCCGGGACCAAATGGGCAACAGGTAACTGGGAAATTCTCCATGAACTATTTGATCAATCTAGTCATTAACCTAGCCAGATTCAGTATGAATCCCTGACCGTGGTACTCAGGGATCATGCCCTAGACATGATGCAGGACACAACCGGACTAGTAGTTTATACAAGCACAATCATCCACGGTGTCCAGGCCAATGAATTGATTTATCAAGAGTGCGCCACGATGGGCCACTATCATTATCATTATTACTTATCAAGAGTGCGCCACGACGGGCCACTATCAAGCATTGTCAGGGTACTGGTCAAGAGTGTACCACTACGGATCACTGTCGTGTCATGTATAGCAGGTCAAGTTATCAGGTCAGGAGTGCACCACGGCGGGCCACTATCAAACATGTCGGTTCTTGGTCACACCATGCCAGGTACAATTGTCATTTCAATCATACAAATCAAATCAGGATTATCAAGTTCGGGACAAAAGACGTAAGGATATAAAATAGGCATAAAAATATACAATAGGGGGGGATTACAAGACATGGACAAATAATAATAAAATAGTACACAGGGCTATAGGGGGGTCATGCGGCTCGGGCATATGCGGCCAGGTATGATCTCATGCGGCTGGGAAGAGAACAGCCCATGCGGCTGAATCAATGCGGTTCCATGCGGCCAGGGTTTGGGTTCAACATGGAGTGGGCGCGCAGCTTCATGCGGCTAGAAGGAAGCCCAAGGCGCATGCGGCTCAGGGTTGCTGGAAATCCATACGGCCAGGAAGGGCTGGGCCTCATGCGGCAGGCTATCAATCAGGTATATGCGGCCGGGGTCAAGTGGAGTTCCATGCGGCTCGAGGTGGTGGGCGCATATACTGCAAGGGCAAGGGGGCGCATGCGGCTGAAGGGGCAAGATATGTGGCTACGGAAAGAGGGAAGTGCATGCGGCGGGGCAACAGTCCATGCGGCAGGAAGTGTGCGCTTATGCGGCTCACGAGGGATGCTTCGCCTATGTGGCTACGGCAACAGGGCTTTATGCGGCTGGGTCGAGCAGTCTTATGCGGATGGTCTCAATGCGCCTAAGCGGCTAAGGTCAACATCAGTACTATGCAGCTGAGAAGAAGTAGGCTTATGCGGCTCAAGAGGAGCGAAGGATTATGCGGCTAGATGAGTTCGGCCCTCATGCGGCTCAAAGTACTTCCAGCCATGCGGCTGAAGAGAACACTTGCCGCATGAAATATTCATGCGGTCAAGTCAAGCACAGTTCATCTTCTCCAAAATTCCGAGAAGAAGAACACCATGAGAGCCAACTTCTCAAGCTTCATAACTCCATCATCCGGAGCCCAAATTCGAACTTCCATAGGTCAAAATGGGTAGAACGAAACTCTACAACATGGAACCATCAAAACTCGAAAATAACAAGATTAAATATATCAAAACCCAAAAAATCTGAAAATAAAATAAACTTAGATCTACAAGAATCTAGCCATGGAAAGTAAAAATGCCACGTACTAAAGTGTGAATACTGTAAAGAAGAGTATGGAACAATAAAATTTAGGTTCCTCCATGAAGCAAGATGCACTTGCCTAGACCTCACTCTCTCTCTGGTAGGTGAAGAAGTTAATGGAGGAAGAAGAAAAGAGTAATGAAGAAAGAGAAGGAAGTGGGGGTTAATAAATGGTAGTGGTGGTGGTAGGTAGGGGGTTCACCCTTGGTCGATAATGAACCAAAGCAAACCGAGCCAAACCAAACCAACCCAGGAATAAACCAATAATAAAACTAGAATAAATCAAGCAGAAAGACATGCAATACGGGTCAAAATACGTACACGTATTCCAAATACGTAATACGAGATCTGGGTATTATAACTCTACCCACCTTAAAAGAATTCCGTCCTCGAATTTAACCAAGAGGCTAGAGATGTCGGGACAGCTATACTATCGCAAGCAATCTACGCTACCAATCAATCATACAATCATACATGCAAGCAAAAATCGAAGTGTAAGGCATAAGAAAGATATTACATCTCACGAGCCAAACCTTAGGATAACGTGATCGGATATCATCCTCACACTCCCACGTTTGACTCTTCCAAGGAGCGATGAGCTCAAGCAACACGAACTAAACTGATAGTCTTGCGCTTGAGGTCTCTCTCTTTGGTCAAACAGGGACACGGGCCTCTCCACATACGAAAAGGTTGGTACCAATAACCGTTTTCGAATGATCTAGGACATGGCTCGGGCCCGGGATATACCGTTGTAATTAGGATACATGAAACATGACATGTGTCCCGTATAACGACACAAAAATAAGACAATAGGACACAGATACCTCTCTGTCGATTCTGGATCTGGGCCTGGGCCAGGGCGAACTGCTGAGGCCTCTGTTGCTGGAAGGCCTGGGCCTGAGACGGTAATGGACTCGGAACGGGAGCTGCTGTGGTTGGTGAACTGGAGCTGGTTCTGGTGCTGGTGCTGGTCCCATAACCGAGGGACTAGTTACTGTCACGATGATCTGTTTCTGAATGGACAAGATCCTATCATGTGGTCCGGCGAACCACAAACCAAGCACAATCCCTGTGCTCGCGGCACTCAGTAACAACATGCCCGGGCTTCCCGCAATGAGAACAACGGTTGCGAAAGGCCGCTTCTGCTTCTGCTCTGGGGATAGGTCGGGGCAGAATGCTGTAAGGAGGTAACCGAACCTGCCCTCGCCGCCCCAATGGTCAGGGCCCTAGCTGCTGGGGCCGGTGCTGAGGATTGGTTCATCTGCTCGTGAGACCGCTTCCGATCTCCGGTCCTATCCGCTATCCTTCGGGAAGTGTACTCATGCCTCCTCGCTGCTCGCAAGACGGCATCAAAAGTTCTGTGCTCGAACTGCTCTACTGCCAATATGATCTCCAAGTGGAGCCCCTGCTGAAATCGCTGTGCTCTGTCTAGCTCGGTTGCCACCAAGGTGGGAGCAAACCGACTCAACCTTGAAAACTCGGCCGCATATCCGTTGACCGTCCTGCTCATCTGCCTGAGATTACTAAACCTGTTATGCAGGTCATATCTAGCCACCGCGTCGAAGTACTTGGTCTGGAACATATCACTGAATATCGCCCACATGACAGGTGTACCCAAACTCGCTGCTTGCGTAGCCCACCAGCTGTGGGCTAGATCTAGTAACTGCAGGCGCACCACCGTCACCTTCTCTGCTTCAGAGGTCCTGGCTGCCTCCAAGATAACTTCAATATCCTGTAGCCAGGCATCTGCAGCAATAGCATCCTCGCTGCCATCGAAGAAGGGAGGGTTCAGGCGCTTGAAATTGTTGATCGCACTATTCCCTCGAGGACCACTTTCGCTCACAGCATCTTGTACTGCTTGCTGCAAGACATCACCTCGACGGTCCTGAGACGCAAGCAACTCACATATGAGCCCTATCAAGACCCCATCCTCTGACCCTGCTGGCTGAACTGGCTGGACTGGGGGCACTGGTTCTCCAGAAGGCATGGCTCGGGAGGCTGCTGCTGAGGACTGATCTTGATCTTCTTGCTGTTGCTGGGCTGCCGCCGAACTTCTTCTGGCTGATCAACAGGAACGATGCCACTGAAGTAATGACATCAAGAATATTAAGGAAGGACCAGGATAGAACAATAATGCAAGCATGTTATCAAGTCAGGGATCCAAGGAGATAAGAAGATACGAGTGGAGATCAAAGGCGAGTACAGATTGAGACATCTATCCGGTAAACCCTCACATTTCTTGATTGACAAGACCTGCATGGGCCACCACTTAAACCATGTCACGCCCCAAAACCAGAATACTGGAGAGTGGGGGCTGACATAGCCAGCTACGTATAATAAAATGGAATCCATCTCACCATACGGTCACGACTGTCTAGATATGAGAGGGTTTATCTACAAGCCAACAGTCTCCTAAGGTCAATAACAAGCCTAGTGCCTCAATCACAAGCAAGTAAGTAAATGTTACAAGATGTAAGATCACCAAATATACAATTGTAAGGCATCCCAAACATTACATATCCAGATGATCATGAAGCTAGTCGTACAAAATGTGAGGACTAGCAAGAGTTAAGTCATACATGATCAACCTCGAGTTGCCAATCATGATTACAGCCCATAGGCAGACAGAAGGTAAAGTGCACCGAGCTAACAAGTGCTCGTCGGCTAAATACCTCAAAAGAATAATGTACAATAGCAGTGGAGAACAAAAAAAACCCACTCGTTGCCCTAGTTACGCCTGGCGGTCACCATCGGGCTGGAAAGCAGGTAGATCCTTTGCTGCTGCTCCGGTATCTGGCCATACAAAATCAGTTAGGTCAGACCCCAGAACGAGCAGTGCCACAAAGGAGGCTTCACTTAGGAACTAAAACCAGCATTAGCACAATAATAATAAGGCAATAAGACAGGAATTAAGGAAAAACATAAAGGTGATATACGACGAGATAACCATGGGACTATTCAGATAACCAGGTTACAACCCGTAAACCAAACAAGGACCGGGGTTGTAACCCTTCGCCTGAACGGAACTTGGATTCTCCCACCATTTATCGACAAAATAATATAAGAAATTTGGCATAAATAATCATGATATTGAACTGAGGTAAAACATGTCGAGCCTATCATGGGGTACAACAAGACAATAAACGAAGAGAGAACACAGAACTGTTCCGGGAGCCAGGTTACAACCCGTAAACCAAACAAGGACCGGGGTTGTAACCCTTCGCCTGAACAGAACTGGTCCCCTAATCTTATTGTTTAAGGCAAGCACAAGTAATCATGTCATGTCAGAATTTGTACAGGATCAGGACGAGACAAAGCTGGACTAGACTCCATCCAATCAATCACGGCCAAGCAAAGAGTACGGCTTGATACTTTAACTAACTAGGGTTATCACAGGCCTAGTTACTAGCAAGATGCAAATGAGAAATTCCAAGTCCGGTTACCTGTTTGTTACTACCTGCGTGATCCCAGCAAAAAGGAAAAGATAGCATGATATAGCAGACACACTGTAGTAAGATACATGTGTCCTAAGGTACCACACTCGATGGTGGGCTGGAAGTGCGCTCATCTCGACGGATAGCAACAAATCCCATGTATATATATATATGGCCGGGACCAAAGGGGCAACAGGTAACTGGGAAATTCTCCATGAACTATTTGATCAATCTAGTCATTAACCTAGCCAGATTCAGTATGAATCCCTGACCGTGGTACTCAGGGATCATGCCCTAGACATGATGCAGGACACAACCGGACTAGTAGTTTATACAAGCACAATCATCCACGGTGTCCAGGCCAATGAATTGATTTATCAAGAGTGCGCCACGACGGGCCACTATCATTATCATTATTACTTATCAAGAGTGCGCCACGACGGGCCACTATCAAGCATTGTCAGGGTACTGGTCAAGAGTGCACCACTACGGGTCACTTTCGTGTCATGTATAGCAGGTCAAGTTATCAGGTCAGGAGTGCACCACGGCGGGCCACTATCAAACATGTCGGTTCTTGGTCACACTATGCCAGGTATAATTGTCATTTCAATCATGCAAATCAAATCGGGATTTCAAGTTCGGGACAAAAGGCGTAAGGATATAAAATGGGCATAAAAATATACATAGGGGGGTTACAAGACATGGGCAAATAATAATAAAATAATAGTACACAGGGCTATAGGGGGTCATGCGGCTCGGGCATATGCGGCCAGGTATGATCTCATGCGGCTGGGAAGAGAACAACCATGCGGCTGAATCAATGCGGTTCCATGCAGCCAGGGTTTGGGTTCAACATGGAGTGGGCGCGCGGCTTCAGGCGGCTAGAAGGAAGCCCAAGGCGAATGCGGCTCAGGGTTGCTGGAAATCCATGCGGCTAGGAAGGACTGGGCCTCATGCGGCAGGCTATCAATCAGGTATATGCGGCCGGGGTTAAGTAGAGTTCCATGCGGCTCGAGTGGTGGGCGCATATGCGACTGCAAGGGCAAGGGGGCGCATGCGGCTGAAGGGACAGGATATGCGGCTACGGAAAGAGGGAAGTGCATGCGGCGGGGCAACAATCCATGCGGCAGGAAAGTGCGCACTTATGCGGCTCACGAGGGATGCTTCGCCTATGCGGCTACGGCAAAGGCTTTATGCGGCTGGTCGAGCAGTCTTATGCGGATGGGCTCAATGCGCCTAAGCAGCTAAGGTCAACATCAGTACTATGCGGCTGAGAAGAAGTAGGCTTACGCGGCTCAAGAGGAGCGGAGGATTATGCGGCTAGATGAGTTCGGCCCTCATGCGGCTCAAAGTACTTCCAGCCATGCGGCTGAAGAGAATACTTGCCGCATGAAATATTCATGCGGTCAAGTCAAGCACAGTTCATCTTCTCCAAAATTTCGAGAAGAAGAACACCATGAGAGCCAACTTCTCAAGCTTCATAACTCCATCATCGGAGTCCAAATTCGAACTTCCATAGGTCAAAATGGGGTAGAACAAATACTCTACAACATGGAACCATCAAAACTCAAAAATAACAAGATTAAATAGATCAAAACCTAAAAAATCTAAAAATAAATAAACTTAGATCTACAAGAATCTAGCCATGGAAAGTAAAAATGCCAAGTACTAAAGTGTTTTAGAATACTGTAAAGAAGAGTATGGAACAATAAAATTTAGGTTCCTCCATGAAGCAAGATACACTTACCTAGACCTCACTCTCTCTCTGGTAGGTGAAGAAGTTAATGGAGGAAGAAGAAAAGAGTAATGAAGAGAGAGAATGAAGGGATTAATAAATGGTAGTGGTGGTGGTAGGTAGGGGGTTCACCCTTGGTCCATAATGAACCAAAGCAAACCGAGCCAAACCAAACCAACCCAGGAATAAACCAATCAATAAAATACTAGAATAAATAAGCAGGAAGATAGTAATACGGGTCAAATACGTACACGTATTCCAAATACGTAATACGAGATCTGGGTATTACAAGCTCAGCTCGGGAAAAGTTGTCTTTCTTGCCCCTCTCATGGACCACATCGTCAGTAAAATTTCTCAAACCCCGCAGCAGGTTACATACCATCGCGGGAAGGAGAGCCAGAGGGCGACCAAAAACGAGTTTTACCGCTGGCAAAATGAGGTTCCTGCTCACTCTCTCTACGGATCCAGATCCGCCTGAGAACACATAGTCCCGGAGCCATATCATCAAGTATGCAGTCAACACTGCCTTGGAAGACATCCGGTGTACGTAATTCCAGAAAAACTGTATACGTCGTCACCACTCTCGTTTGAACGAGGAGTCTTCTCGCCTAGTCGGCTCATTTCAGAGGTCACCTCCGTGTTCACTCGGTCCCTGCGGAGTCACAAACCGAATCTTGGAAGGGTCCGTCAGGTCCTGCTTGAAGACATAATCCCTCCAAGCAGTTACATGGGGCTGTGACCCGCCCCTATCCCTCCGTTGCATCAGATAATGGTGGCTTGCCACCTCCTTGAAAACAGCCATCATCTCTGAGTCCTTTCTAGTGTCCCGTCCCGCTCAGTCAATCGGAGGAATAGGAATGCCGACGGCGTTCGGACTTAGCCTTGCAACGGCTGCTCGAAGACTCGCTCGGTCGAGGTGACTCCTCGCTCAGGTAGGGTAGTTTCGGTGAACTTGCCTTATCTTAGCCTTCACATAATAAATCGTATATTTTCAACTTGCAAGTAGGCTTGATAATAAAAGAGACGAATTCACATAGCTAAAAGGAATAATCCCGACGGATCGAATTGAGTTAGAATATAGAAAGGTCCAACGGTCGGCTTAGAGTTGGTGCACGGCGTGCTTTGAAAATGACACTCGATCCTTCGTCCCGTGGCTTGGAAGAAGGAAAGTTGGTTGAGTAGACAAAGTTATGATAGCCTAAGTCATAGGCGTCGCCCACATGAATGCTTCATAAAGCATGCACGGTCCCATCACCCAAGGCTTGGCATAGCCTTGGCTTGCCCATGAGTTAAGTTGCATTGAGCGGCTTGTAACCTAAGTCTAGGCACCCGATTGACTTGGTCGTTCAAGTCAAATGCGTGCACGGCACGATCCGTAAAGGCAAAGCTTGACGCAGCCTTTGCTCGTTAAGTTGTTGCGAAGTTAAGTTAGGCAAAGTTATGCCGGTTGACCTAAGACATTACAAGTATCGTCCCGATCTTTTGCGGTTTGTCAAAGTTAAGTAGTCCTACGATCTCAAGGCCCGTCACCTTGGGTAGGAGTGTCGCGTAGAGCACGATAGGCCTAAGGCACGATGCACGGACTTAGTGTTTAAGGCAATAACCACACTTGATTCAAGTGAGTTTTGGAGAAAGGACTATCAAATAGGCATTCATGAGTTGAATGAAATGATATGGTAACATGGAAAGAATGCTCGCGACCGTGGGTCATCGAGGGATCTCAAGGATAGAAGTCCTGAACGTGGTTTTGAAAGAGAGTGTAACATTGAAGGAAGAATAACTGTGTGAGACGTCAGTTTGAGTCGGGTCTTGCATGGTCATTGGACAACTTATCGACAAGGTAGAGTTTCCCCGTAACGATAATCCAGGGCCATGGGACCATTTCGGCCAAGTAAGGAAATACGGTGATAGCTGTGCTGAATCGATAGCACCGGGTTAGTCGGGGACTTCCAGGGGGTAGCTACCTTTGC
>JANAVB010011577.1:0-37500 GCA_029216955.1 Iris pallida
CAAAAAAAGTGCAAATAACCAAAAAAATTGAATAAACTGAATAAACAAAAAATTGAACCGATTTTATTCGGTTCGGTTATTCGGTTATGGACCAATTCGGTTTAGATTCAATTTTGCTTATTCGGTTTTCGGTTCAATTCGATTTCGGTTCGGTTTAAATCGAATGTTCATCCCTAGCTCGACCCGTCCTCTCCTCCCTCTGCTGGTCGGCCCCTCTCCTCTCCTCTGGTCGGTCCCGCTTGACAAGCCTCCACCACCGGAGAGAGAGGGGGGAGAGAGGGAGGAGAGGTAAAACGTATTTTAGACGTATTTTAACGGCTGTTACAGCAAGGGGTACAAACTGAGCAAAAATGAAAATGTGGAATTTTTTTTTTAACAAGAGGTCTTTAAATGCAAATCTAACGAGAGTTTGTTTGTACTTATCCGAAGATTAGGGTAACACTAATTAAAATAAAATTGAGAAAAGTAGAGATATGATTAGTAATTGGGGAAATACAAAAATATAATTTCTCTTCCTGTTCATCTTCCAACTCTTTCTATCTTCTTCTCCAACCACTCCAGTTCACTCCTCCTCCCATTCTCCATGGCTGCTCCAACTTGATTACAAGGTCAGCTCTTCCCTCTGCTATTTTCATTCCAGTCCCTGAAACTTTGTTATTTGTACGATTGTTTTCTAGTTGGATCTAGTTTGTTATTGACGTTGTAATGGAAACTCTACAATTTGCTGATGAGTGTTTGTTAGGGATGGAGGAGGTGGAAGAGGCGAATAGGGCGGCGGTCGAGAGCTGCCACAGGTTGTTGACGCATTTGGGCCACGAGCCGGCGGTGGATCGGAACCTGCGGGCCGCAACGGGAGAGTCGGTGGGCCGGTTCAAGAGGGTCGTGTCCCTGCTCGGCAACGGCGTGGGCCACGCGAGGGTCCGGAGGTCCAAGAAGGTGCACTCCTCCGCGTTCAACCACAGGATCTTCCTCGACAACCCCTTGGCCCAGCCCAAGCCCGCGCGAAGCAGCAGAGGCTCGTGCCGCCGCCGAGGGCGCTGGAGCTTGACCGCCGCCGCCACCACCACCACCAGCTCCCGCACAGCATCTTCCTCGAGAACCCGATGCTCGAGAAGCCGCCGCCGCCGCCGCCGCCGCCGACCGCCGCGTCGCTGTCGATTCTCGACAAGCTCGCCCCGGCCCACCACGCATTCCAATACCTCCAACAGCAGCAGAACAGCAGAAGGATCCAGCTCCAGCAGAAGCTCCAGGCGGAGATGTTCAGGCGGAGCGGCGGCGGGACGAACCTCAAGTTCGACTCCTCCGGCTGCAGCACCCCGACCGCCTCGTCGACCAGGTCGTTCGTGTCCTCGCTCAGCGTGGAAGGGAGCGTCGTCGGCGCCGGCCCGGACGGGAGGCCGTTCCAGCTGATCGGCGGGCCGCAGCCGTCCTCCGACCCGGCCGGCCTCCATGCTCCCCCGAAGCGCAGGTGCGCGGACAGGGGCGAGGGACGGGAAGTGCGCGAGCAGCGGCAGGTGCCATTGCTCCAAGAGGAGGTTTGATCCTTTTCCAAATTTCTCTATTTTAGTGGTACATTAGTGTTTGGGAAATTAAATTCCGGTGCGTGCATTTGTTTGTTTCATTTGTAGGAAGCTCAGAGCGAAGAGGTCGATTAAGGTGCCTGCTATCAGCAACAAGCTTGCCGATATCCCCCCGGACGAGTACTCGTGGAGGAAGTACGGCCAGAAGCCGATCAAGGGTTCTCCGCATCCAAGGTTGCACTAAACGAATCACTCTGTAGCTGTTTAATTTTGATTAGGCATGTGTGGCAATCTAGAGCTGTTGATTCTTGTGTTCACTTCTGCAAATTGCTATAAATGAATTTTATCATACTTACTTATATTTCTAGGTTAATGTCATTTTCTATATTCCGTCCTCATCATTATGACCTTTTTCGGAGGATTTCAATTACAAAAATCCTTTAATTTTTAAAAACTCGGTCATGTAAGTCGTTGGATTATATGCATCTCATCCTTTGATTTTTTTTTTTTTTCAAGGGACGAAACCGAAAAATAAGTACACGTCCAATGTTAGTGAAATACACGTGTCACATCCATATTGCAAGTTCTTATTTTGAGTTTCTGTAGTTGGACTCTTTCAATTAAGTCTAGTTTAAATTGAAATCGACAATTTTAAGCAAGTCGATACACTTCCTCATTAGTTGGACCCGGTGCTGTGCAGGGTTGTTTGGCATTTTTTTTTGTAGTGACTTGTTCTTTTATCGATTTCGACGATTCTATCTATTTCCATATGATGGGGAGAGCTGGCGCATCCGACCCTGTATGGGGGGGAGAGCAGCAACATAGGTACGTAGGGGCGAGTAATTTACTAGTGTTAGGTAGTATTGTGTGGAAATAGAAATTCCATTTCTGAAAACTCGGGGACTTACCAAGTTTCATATTGCAAACTGGTGTTTTCCAAATCATTGTATATTTGCTTGTTTAAGCTTACTTTAGTGAAATTGTGTTCAAAGCTTTGAACTATATCATTAAATGCAACACTTGGCAAAGCTATAGTTATAGCTTTCACTGTACCGTTAGCACAATTTTAAGCTCGAGGCGGAGTTGGTAATTATAGATTTGAACATTCCCTACTTTGTAACTTGCTACCCCTACGTCGTTGACAATCATATCCCTACTT
This sequence comes from Iris pallida, assembly GCA_029216955.1. Lineage (NCBI taxonomy): Eukaryota > Viridiplantae > Streptophyta > Magnoliopsida > Asparagales > Iridaceae > Iris > Iris pallida. The sequence goes on from JANAVB010011577.1 coordinate 2,680, forward strand.
ACCAACCTAGGGTAGCAAATGGGGGAAGGTTCAGGATATTTAGTTGCTAATTATGGTTGTTTAGGGCAACAAAGTAAAAAATTGTGGAAGGTCATATTCACTTGCTAATTATAATAATTTAGGGTAGGGACGCGCAAATGGAGAAAAGTTCGGGGTATTCAGTTGAAGTTAGCCCAAGTATAACTGAGGACCTTTGAATTAAACTTAAATCATAATTTCATTCATATCCTGTGATTGATATCTTTAACTAATTTTCTGTCTGTAACGATTAACACTTGGGCAAACAGTCTTATTTGCCGTGTTTTTTTAATAATTCAACATGTTTTCACATTTATGTCAATTGGAATTTTGGCTTATATCATTAACTATAACTTCTCATGCCATTTGTATCCTCCTATAGGATGCATTCCTGTCACAAATGTATAATTGTCAATTGGAACTTTAGCTTATATCATTAACTATAACTTTCTCACGTTTTCACATTTATGTCACAATTGGAACTCATATCATTAACTACTCATGCCATTTGTGTCCATATCCAATAGTATGCATTCCTCTCATAAATGTCTAAAACTCAGCAGCACAGTTTAACTTCTCAACCAGAGCAGATATATGCCGTCTCCAAATCCTATGTCCCAAACATATCCCCATCCCCTATAAAAATGTGGGTCCCACCGATTTGATAGAAAAATAACACACAAACTCAACGGCCTTCTGGATTTGTTATGCATTCCTGTCATAAATGTTCGTTCTCGGAACCAATTCATAAAAGCGTAAATCATATTGAATCTGTGCAGGGGATACTACAAATGCAGCAGCATGAGGGGTTGCCCGGCAAGGAAGCACGTAGAGCGGTGCCTGGAGGAGCCCTCGATGCTCATCGTCACCTACGAGGGCGAGCACAACCACAACAGGCTACTCACCCAGTCTGCAACTACTTGAGAGACGAGACAAGAGCACGCGAGAAACTCTTTTTTTCTGGCGATCAGCTCCATGCCTCCCTCTTGCATTCAGGCCACATACTTCCATGTTAGTCTGGTTTCTTCCTAGAAGTGGGTCAGTTTTCAAAAACATTGGGTGGTGATAACATCAGAAATAGCAGTAGGAATCCATATATAGAAGGATATGTGGGGAAGGAAGTGCAACAGAACTCTTCCATGGAAGCTCCTTCTTGTTGCACCTTTATTTATAAACTTTGTTTGTTTGAATTAAATTCCATTCCAAAATAGAGATGGAAATTTGGGAGTTATCAGTGTCAGTGCCGAAGTTCCGATACAGGTTGAGGGTTTCGTTGGGTAGCCGAGGCTACGCCAACAAAATATTGTCTGATCTCTATAAAATGAAAATCGACCCGGGATAAATATTTGCTGTTAGGTGTTTGATTATGTTAATTTTTCAATGCTTGCATGGTAGCTGGTACAAACCAGTGTTGTAAAGACCGGACCAGCCGGTGCAATCCGTTGACCCGTGAAATAGTAGCTTTTCCGGTGGTCATTGTTGATCCACTGATTTTTCAAAAATCAATTGTATATCAGTGTCTAGAAGTGATCAACTTGGGCCACGTAGGTTTGAATCAGTTTGATTCGATCCACTGTCTTGTTTGGGTGTCTTGTTCGGGTCGATCTTGTCCGGTTTTTAAAATACTAGCATAAACAGAGTGCTTCTGTGTTGGGTTTTAAAATACTAGTATCCATTTTCATGACATTCGTTGCAACTTGCAATGGAGATTGAGCAATGAAAGCATGAAACCATTACATGATGATGATGATGACTAGGTTTGAAAGTGAAATAATGGCTAGCTAGCTGGTGGAGAATATGGGACTTTGGGAACACAGTTGAGGTTAAATCTTGACAAAGAAAGGGTATTGGGTCTGTTAATAGGAAGGTACTCTGTACTCTGGGGAGACTGCAACGGATGTCAGGCTGTCAGCAATGGACTGGTCACACTGTGAATAAAAAAAACATTGATTAGGGGGCCCAGGGTTTGTTTTATGTTTTTTTTTTTTTTTTTTGGAAAATTACAATTTTTATTCATATTTTTTCCGGTGTTTGGAGATGACAAAGAAATTAGAAGGAAAAATAAATTTGCTATAGAGGAAAAATGAATCCTTGGTTGGATGGGAAAATCACTTACTCTCTTATTTTCCTTTCCTGTGGAAATTATTTTCCTTTTCTTATACTTTCCTTTGACAACTAAACAAAGATGGGATGACTTTTCTTTTTCGACCCCATGATTCCGTCAACCAAACGAGACCTAACAGTGATCTCCCAATATTATCTCACGTCTTACAACCAATTTTAAATCTTCATTTTTTTTTCGATGTAGTCTCCTAGAACTTGTTATTTTAGCTTGGATGCGTTTGATTGCAAGGTGGAAAATATGTGGAAAAAAAATTAATTCTACGGAATTATTTTCCTAAGAAAAAATCCATGGAATTTTAAAAAATTTCCATGGAAAACTTAATTTGGCTGTGTGATTGTCATTATTTTTCACGAAAAATAGTTATTTTCTATGGAAAATGATATTTTCCTATGGGTTGGACAAGTTTCATTTTCCACCATTTTAGATGAAAATATGGAAAATGGTAGTTTTTTGGAAAATAATTCCATGGAAAATATAAGCTATCAAACACTACAATTAGGCTGTGTTTGATTGGGCTTTTTTTCCATGGAAAATATTTTCAAACACAGCCTAATTGTAGTGTTTGATAGCTTATATTGTCCATGGAATTATTTTCCAAAAAACTATCATTTTCCATATTTTCTTCTAAAATGGTGGAAAATAAAACTTGCTCAACCCATAGGAAAATATCATTTTCCATGGAAAATAATTATTTACGCGGAAAATAATGACAATCAAACACCAAATTAAGTTTTCCATGATTTCTTTTTTTTAAAATTCCATGAAATTTTTTTTCTAGAAAAATAATTCTATGAAATTAATTTCTTTTCCACAAATTTTTCACCTTGCAATCAAACACACTGTCATGCCCCAGTACCAGAATACTGAGACGGACTAGGCCAGCTACACCGTATGAGGTATATAAACGTCATACGGCGATCGTGGCTATCAAGAGACTAGGGGGTGCATGCTACAATCAGGTCTCCTATGGTCCCACAGAGCATCTATGTCTCAATCAATCAAAACAAGAAACAGTAAATAATGATCATATAAGACAAAGCAGTAAGGCGTCCCCGACGCTTCATCAAAATGATTCATGAGTCTAGCTATACAAAATGATGAGCTAGTTCCGAGAGTCAATAGTACATAACTATAGTCAGCTGCAGTCTGATTTAATTACAATTATGCAAAGGAAACTAGTGTCCAGAACTGCCGGCTAAACAAGTGCCGGTGGCTAAATGCCAAGTACAAAATAGAAGACATCAGAGCGGTGAAGAAGAAACCCACTCATGGTCCCTGGCGCCCATACTCCTGGTGTGCACCATTGTTCGGGTGGAAGGCTGGATCCTCTGGAGCTGCTACGAGATCTGGCCAAACAAAACCAGCGGGGTCAGGCCCCGAATAGCAAGTACCACAAGGGAGCACAAAAGAGTGAGATAAATCCAATGAGTTAAATAAGACCTGATTCACGAGTTATAGGCTTATACCATATCATCGAGACAATACGACACCCTTACAACCAAACAAGGACAAACGGTGCCAATATCGTGCTGTCACGCCCCAGAACCAGAATACTGGAGAGTGGGGGAATGACTCAGCCAGCTACGTATTACGGGTAGATGAATACCGTATAATACGATTAATGCTGTCTAAAAGACAAGGGGGTGCATACTACATGAAAGTCTCGCTATGGTCACTTCACATCTATTGTCTCAATCATTCAAACAAGAAGCAATAACAGAGAACATTTAAGAATAAGCAATAAGGCGTCCCAAACGCTTAGTCAAGATGTTCTTGAGATCTGGCTTTACAAAACATAGCCAGATGATATAGCAACATATACACAATTGTTATCAGCTGCAGTCTGACTTAATTACAATTATGTAAAAGTAAGTACAAGACAATCCGACTAACATGTCGGTGCCAAGCGGCAAAATGTAAAGTAATTAACAAAACGAGCGGGGAAGTAAGGAACCCACTCGAGTCCTCCTGCGATCATTCCTCTAGTATTGACCATCTTGGAGGTAGAAGTAAGCTGAGTCCTCGAGAACCGGCTCTAAATCTGGCCATGCAAAACCAGAGAGGTTAGACCTCTAATAGCAAGTACCGCAAGGAAGCACGATATGAGACATTAAACCAGTAAATAAGAGAATATAATAATAGACCTCTGCTTGCTACTGGGATTCACATAACATCACGACACTTCGAACCAACCTCCCAACCAAACAAAGACAGAAGTTGGCCCGTCATGTCCTGATGTTCTGATCATCTCAGTTAGATAACAGAGTAGGTACAGTACACAAACAAATCAACTTAAACGGCCATCCAACTCCTACGGCTTACTACTGTGAGTCCCAATTTACCCTGGAATTATGCAATAAAGATTTCTCAGTTCTTACTATGGACAAGCAAGGCTAGTCGATCCAATCAATCAATTGCGCCAATCATGAATTAGACGAGTCCCAGCGGGACGCCCGTCATCAATATATAATATACAATAAATAGTATTACCAGATACCGCTCCATGCCCGTGTGGCAGGTTTGCAGTATCTGTGGGGACCAGCCGGCCTGTCGGGTACTACTAGTCCCAAGAGGGCTGCCATGTAAGAACTCGGAAATCCATTCTCTCCATGCAATCATTATTTTTATTTAACTTAATAGTCTCTACGTTGAGTAAAATCCCATGCCGTGGATCATGGTCATTCGGAATGAGTACTTTCGTACATGGTACGATATGCACAACTCTACAACGATGCCCGTGCGGTTAAGTTGTAGGTCTTACATAGCGTAATGCAACAATCCAAACTAACCACGGAACAATCATGCCTTGACCATAAAGTACACATGCTTCTTTTATAGTAAAATAAATAAATAAATAAATTGAAGTCTGCATGTGTGCCTGTATGTCAATATTCGGGAATCGGCCAATCGATTATAGTAGTTCATACTTAATATGAACGTGTCTTATTCCATTTAATTCAATAAGATGACTAGCCAGTCTCTTAGTTCCATCTAGGAACACATGATCAATAATAAATCAAGATAACAATCAATGTTAATTAATGCCACATTCGGGAAATAAAAATTGGGGAATAAATAATGATTGGGAAATAAATAATCTCATGCGCTGTGGGAAGGGTTGGGAAATAAATAATATCATGCGCCTGAGAGAAATGATTGGAAAATAAATAATGGTTGGAAAATAAATAATCTCATGCGCTGTGGAAAAGGTTGGGAAATAAATAATATCATGCGCCTGAGGGAAATGATTGGAAAATAAATAATCTCATGCGCTGTGGGAAAGGTTGGGAAATAAATAATATCATGCGCCTGAGGGAAATGATTGGGAAATAAATAATCTCATGCGCCTGAGAAATGAGATTGGAAAATAAATAATCCATGCGCTGAGGAATGAGATTGGGAAATAAATAATCTCATGCGCCTGAGGAATGAGATTGGGAAATAAATAATCCATGCGCTGAGGAATGAGATTGGGAAATAAATAATCTCATGCGCCTGAGGAATGAGATTGGGAAATAAATAATCTCATGCGCCTGAGGAATGAGATTGGAAAATAAATAATCTCATGCGCCTGAGGAATGAGATTGGAAAATAAATAATCTCATGCACCTGAGGAATGAGATTGGGAAATAAATAATCCATGCGCCTGAGGGATGAGATTGGAAAATAAATAATCTCATGCGCCTGAGGAATGAGATTGGGAAATAAATAATCTCATGGGCCTGAGGAATGAGATTGGGAAATAAATAATCCATGCGCCTGAGGGATGAGATTGGGAAATAAATAATCTCATGCGCCTGAGAAATGAGATTGGGAAATAAATAATCTCATGAGCCTGAGGAATGAGATTGGGAAATAAATAATCTCATGCGCCTGAGGAATGAGATTGGGAAATAAATAATCTCATGCGCCTGAGGAATGAGATTGGAAAATAAATAATCCATGCGCTGAGGAATGAGATTGGAAAATAAATCTCAGCGCTGCCGGGACTTCATGGCACATGGCCTCCCGGCGCATGGCCTCCCGGGCGCATGGGTTCCCGGCGCATGGGGTTCATCGTCCCCAAACAGCAAGTTCAGCCATGAAAGTCCTAAAAACTTGCTATGGCCATAACTTCCTCATCCGAAGTCGAAATCAAGCGAAACAAAAGCCAAAACTGAATGAAATTGAATTCTCTACAACATAGAACTATTAGTTTTTGAAAATAACCAAGTTTTAGAGATCAAAACCAAGAAAAACCGAAAATGTAACAAACTTATATCTACAACAAATAAGCCATGGAAATTGAAAATGCTAAGTACTAAAGAGACTTAGAATCAAATAGGGAAGATGATGGAACAATAAAAATAGGGATCCATCAAGAAGCAAGTTGGCACTTGCCTTGCTCTCTTAGGTTGGTGGGAGAGTTATGAGGAAGAAGAAGAGTAATGAAGAGAGAGAAAGGGTTTGGGGCTTTAAATGAAGGAGTGGTGGTAGGTGGAGGTTTATTTCGGTTCATGATGAACCGACATAATTAAACCAATCTGAGCCGAACCCATAGCAAAGCTAAAGCAGAGTATAAAAGCAGAAAGTAAAGTGCAGAAATAAAATTACAGGAAATTAATTAACAAAAAATTAAAAGAATTTAAATACAGAACAATACATGATAAATATTAAATGAATACATTCCAGCAGTACTTGTATTTAGAATACGTATTCTGGGAACGGGAAGTGACACGTGCCGAGATAAGATATATCCTATAACCATGGGCAGGTAAAAAGGGCTTCTGATCGCGACTTCAGTCCATAGCCTATCGCAGCACAATAGTCCAACCCAACAACCAAACAAGGACATGGGTTGGACCACGCACCACGATAGTCCATGTTCCTCGGTAGCTAACAGAAGAAAATATATCACAAACAAGTCAGCTTACAATCGGCCAATCAATCCTACGACTTTCTATGATTTGCCTGGGTTATCCTAGTAATGCAATATATATATATAGGAATCCTCAGATCGTATCGCATTCCAGCAGGGCAAGCCAAACCATTATATACAAGCAAGCACGAAATGCTCCGGTCCCTCGAAAGGCCACCGTGCTAGAATAAGCAGTAACGGTTCCAGCTCTCCTATAGGAAGAGCTGGCTCGGCAGTCACAAATCAGATACTGCACTCCACTAGTGCGGATGACTATACAGTATCCGAGGCAGCCAACCCGACGTACCAGGATGGGACCCAGGGCGGCTGGTGACGTACGATCTCGAGATTCTGTTCCCTCCCAATGCTTCTACCAATTTAAGTTGCTTAGATTAACCCTATCTCGATATTGGAATTACATGTCGTGGTCACATGGTCATCCTCCTATATGTCGTACCATAGTACGTGTACCCTAAATATGAATCCACATCGGCTCAATCTAGATCCATGCTTAGTGTAATGCATCAAACAACAATTATTTTACCACGACACTATTACTGACCAATTACTATGACTGTGCTGGAAGGTACACATGTATTGACATATAACACGAATGATCACTTAGCACGTAGAGTCACACCTCAGTGCACTCATTAAATAGCACCGCAGTGCATACTAATATTGTATCTCAATATACACTTAGAATAGGTACCAGCACGTATACATGTAATCAGGTCAGGAACACGGTCAAGTCAGGAAGTCACGTGGACCCCTCGTGACATAAATGTCACATATGAATTCTGGTTAAAGTGAGACATGAAGGTCCTTGAAGCCAAGACAAAGATCTACAACTTTCATGTTGGAAGTTTAGAAAAATTCTGGCCACAAATCAGACAAAAAGAGCATCAAACAATCAAAATCAGCCAAAAATTAGCCTTATGCGGCTCAAAATTTCTTATGCGGCCAGAAATGGTCATGCGGCCCAAAATTCCTCATGCGGCCAGAAATGGTCATACGGCCAGAAATGGTCATGCGGCCAGAAATGGTCATGCGGCCAGAAATGGTCATGCGGCCAGAAATTCTTATGCGGCTCAAAATGGTCATGCGACCAGAAATGGTCATGCGGCCCAAAATGGTCATGCGGCCAGAAATGGTCATACGGCCAGAAATGGTCATGCGGCCCAAAAATGCTCATTCGGCCAGAAATGGTCATGCGGCCAGAAATGGTCATGCGGCCAGAATTTCTTATGCGGCTCAAAAATGCTCATGCGGCCAGAAATTCTTTTGCGGCCAGACACTATTCATCGTCCCTGCCAGAATCAGGACAGATGAACATAGAAGTTTGACTAAAATTGTTTTGGCCATAACTTCCTCAAATCAAGTCGAAATCTAACTTTTCAAAAGTCAAAATTGGATAGAATTGAATTTTCTACAACATAGGACCATTAGTTTTCGAAAATAACCAAGTTTGATAGATCAAAACCATGGAAACCCATAGAACCCTAGTTTTAGAAACTTAGATCTACACCAAACTAGCCATTAAAATCAAAAACTCCAAGAACTAAACTTGTAGAGAATGAAGAGAAGAACAATATAGACAAATAATATAAAAAAAATCAAGAAATAAAAATGTAATAATCTCTCCATTTGGTGCAAGATGTACTTGCCTATTGGTTGGGAGGAAAAGAAATGAAAAGAGTGAATGAGGAGAGAGAGAGAGAGGAAGAGAATATTTATATAGGGGTTGGGTTGACTCAAAGAAACCCTAAACTTAAGCATGCTCTTAACCACATGACTAATGACATGTTAAATGCTACATGATACAACTAATTAAATTAATTAAATAAAATCCTAACCACAACACGGTTCAGAAATCATATCATCGAAATAGTGAACCACGCCTACAACCAAACAAGGACAAGGGGTGGCACACTAATCCGCGACGAGATACTGTCCCATGCCATGGCTAGTTACAAATACAGGATACATGCAATAAAGATACAGGTGCCAGATACCATATACATGAAAAAAAAATCAAAATTTACGTATTTCGAGAATGGGGAGTGACATCTCTACCCTCCTTAGAAAAATTCCGTCCTCGGAATTTCGATAAGGCTAGTCGAGCGCGCTCTCAGATCACGAAATACACTTATGACATATAGCAAGCACAATTATCAAACAACACATGGCACATGAACAGTTTAAGAAGGCAAGAATAATTAAGTAAGAGCACAAACAATAATCATATCCTAGAAGGAAATGATCGGAGACATACGAATAAAATATGCCTCTCAAGTCAGGTAGGAATTCATCCTCGAGGTCCTACACTGACTCCCAAAGTGGACAAGGATCAGCGCTTGAGATAAGTCTGTACCAATGACTAAATCAAGAACGAGACTCTGCCCAGGACGTACTCTCGTAATCAAGACACATGATGAATATCACGTATCACATGATACGAGAGCAGATGAGTGAGACGAGAAAGTCGCCTTCACTCTTCGAATATAGAACTCAAGGAATTATAATGAATAATACTGAAATCTTATCCACAATCTGACCGCCTTCGGCCAACCTCTGCTCTAATACTCCAAATTCTTCTTGCCTTTGTCCCTGCCTTCCCTGGCCCTGCTGTCCAACCTGATGTTGCGCTTATCGGTACATCTGAGCTTGCGTCAGTAATGGGCGCTGGGCTAGTGGCCTCACTGCTAGTGCTGGCCCTTGATACGGTACTACCTCTGGAGCTGGCAACGCCGGAAACCGTTGAGCTGGCCCTCCTGGCCTCTGCATCATAGGACAATTGGCAATCCTATGGTCTGGACTGCCACACCTCAAGCATAATCCATTAGCTGAACGACACACATCCCTAGTGTGCCCTCCCTTACCACAGTAAGTGCAACCCACTGGTGCTTCCTTACGCTGCTGCTGGTTCCTCTGTTGCTGCTGTCGAACTGGTGCAGTCACAATTGTCGTGACTGGTGCTGCATCACGAATACGGACGCCAGGTGCTGGTGCTGACGTCCGAGGTACTGCTCCTCCCCCAGCACTCTGCGTATGAGACCTCTTTTGGCCCCCAGTCCTTGCTGATAACCTTTAAATAGTAAGCTCGTACCTCCGAGCCGCCGTAAAAGTCTGACCTGGTCAACCTTCTCTTCTGCTGGAACCTTTGCTGCGGTCAATATGGCCTCTGTAGCTCAACTGGCTCATGCTCGATAACGTTCTCGATGGGAATCTGTCAAGGTAGAGGGGCTACCCCTTGCTGATCTCTAACTGGTCCCTGATCTACTGGATTCTCTTCCATGCCGGCTCCTCCAATAGCCGAGAATGATGTGACCCTAAAGGAAAGGATACAAGGTATCAAAAGACAGGACGGGAAGGAATCGAGGATGACAATCATGTTAGCAATCAAGGTGGGAGAAAGAGAAGACGAATCAGGAGATCAAGGGGAACATGTTTTGATTGAGACTCCTATAATCGCAACACCCCACAAGTCTGAAAAATAGACCTGCATGGGCTACCACTAAAACCTTGTCACGCCCCAGTACCGGAATACTGAGACGGACTAGGCCAGCTATACCGTATGAGATATATAAACGTCATACGGCGATCGTGGCTGTCAAGAGACTAGGGGATGCATGCTACAATCAGGTCTCCTATGGTCCCACAGATAATCTATGTCTCAATCAATCAAAACAAGAAGCAGTAAATAATGATCATATAAGACAAAGCAGTAAGGCATCCCCGACGCTTCATCAAAATGATTCATGAGTCTAGCTATACAAAATGATGAGCTAGTTCCGAGAGTCAATAGTACATAACTATAGTCATCTGCAGTCTGATTTAATTACAATTATGCAAAGAAAACTAGTGTCCAGAACTGCCGGCTAAACAAGTGCCGGTGGCTAAATGCCAAGTACAAAATAGAAGATATCAGAGCGGTGAAGAAGAAACCCACTCATGGTCCCTGGCGCCCATACTCCTGGTGTGCACCATTGTTCGGGTGGAAGGCTGGATCCTCTGGAGCTGCTACGAGATCTGGCCAAACAAAACCAGCGGGGTCAGGCCCCGAATAGCAAGTACCACAAGGGAGCACAAAAGAGTGAGATAAATCCAATGAGTTAAATAAGACCTGATTCACGAGTTATAGGCTTATACCATATCATCGAGACAATACGACACCCTTACAACCAAACAAGGACAAACGGTGCCAATATCGTGCCGAGATAAGATATATCCTATAACCATGGGCAGGTAAAAAGGGCTTCTGATCGCGACTTCGGTCCATAGCCTATCGCAGCACAATAGCCCAACCCAACAACCAAACAAGGACATGGGTTGGACCACGCACCACGATAGTCCATGTTCCTCGGTAGCTAACAGAAGAAAACACATCACAAACAAGTCAGCTTACAATCGGCCAATCAATCCTACGGCTTTCTATGATTTGCCTGGGTTATCCCAGTAATGCAATATATATATATAGGAATCCTCAGATCGTATCGCATTCCAACAGGGCTAGCCAAACCATTATATACAAGCAAGCACGAAATGTACCGGTCCCTCGAAAGGCCACCGTGCTAGAATAAGCAGTAACGGTTCCAGCTCTCATATAGGAAGAGCTGGCTCGGCAGTCACAAATCAGATACTGCACTCCACTAGTGCGGATGACTATACAGTATCCGAGGCAGCCAACCCGACGCGCCAGGATGGGACCCAGGGCGGCTGGTGACGTACGATCTCGAGATTCTGTTCCCTCCTAATGCTTCTACCAATTTAAGTTGCTTAGATTAACCCTATCTCGATATTGAAATTACATGTCGTGGTCACATGGTCATCCTCCTATATGTCGTACTATAGTACGTGTACCCTAAGTATGAATCTACATCGGCTCAATCTAGATCCATGCTTAGTGTAATGCATCAAACAACAATCATTTTACCACGACACTATTACTGACCAATTACCATGACTGTGCTGGAAGGTACACATGTATTGACATATAACACGAATGATCACTTAGCACGTAGAGTCATACCTCAATGCACTCATTAAATAGCACCGCAGTGCATACTAATATTGTATCTCAATACACACTTAGAATGGGTACCAGCACGTATACAGGTAATCAGGTCAGGAACACGGTCAAGTCAGGAAGTCACGTGGACCCCTCGTGACATAAAAGTCACATATGAATTCTGGTTAAAGTGAGACATGAAGGTCCTTGAAGCCAAGACAAAGATCTACAACTTTCATGTTGGAAGTTTGGAGAAATTCTGGCCACAAATCAGACAAAAAGAGCATCAAACAATCAAAATCAGCCAAAAATCAGCCTTATGCGGCTCAAAATTTCTTATGCGGCCAGAAATGGTCATGCGGCCCAAAAATGCTCATGCGACCAGAAATGGTCATGCGGCCAGAAATGGTCATGCGGCCCAAAAATGCTCATGCGGCCCAAAATGGTCATGCGGCCAGAAATTCTTATGCGGCTCAAAAATGCTCATGCGGCCAGAAATGGTCATGCGGCCCAAAATGCTCATGCGGCCAGAAATGGTCATACGGCCAGAAATGGTCATGCGGCCAGAATTTCTTATGCGGCTCAAAAATGCTCATGCGGCCAGAAATTCTTATGCGGCCAGATACTATTCATCGTCCCTGCCAGAATCAGGATAGATGAACATAGAAGTTTGACCAAAATTGTTTTGGCCATAACTTCCTCAAATCAAGTCAAAATCTAACTTTTCAAAGGTCAAAATTGGATAGAATTGAATTTCCTACAACATAGGACCATTAGTTTTCAAAAACAACCAAGTTTGATAGATCAAAACCATGAAAACCCATAGAACCCTAGTTTTAGAAACTTAGATCTACACCAAACTAGCCATTAAAATCAAAAACTCCAAGAACTAAACTTGTAGAGAATGAAGAGAAGAACAATATAAACAAATAATATCAAAGAAAAATCAAGAAATGAAAATGCAATAATCTCTCCATTTGGTGCAAGATGTACTTGCCTATTGGTTGGGAGGAAAAGAAATAAAAAAAGTGAATGCGGAGAGAGAGAGAGGAAGAGAATATATATAGGGGTTGGGTTGACTCAAAGAAACCCTAAGCTTAAGCATGCTCTTAAACACATGACTAATGACATGTTAAATGCTACATGATACAACTAATTAAATTAATTAAATAAAATCCTAACCACAACACGGTTCAGAAATCATATCATCGAAATAGTGAACCACGCCTACAACCAAACAAGGACAAGGGGTGGCGCACTAATCCGCGATGAGATACTGTCCCATGCCATGGCTAGTTACAAATACATGATACATGCAATAAAGATACAGGTGCCAGATACCATATACATGAAAAAAAAAAATCAAAATTTACGTATTTCGGGAATGAGGAGTGACACACACCCTTAGTGGAAAATTTGTGATGGAAGTATTTTTCATGAAAAAAAAAAGCTCAATCAAACACAGCCGGTTTCTCAAATTACCAAAAAAATTGATCAAATCTTTAGTAAGCCTTCCTGTCATAAATGTCTTTGTCGACAGCGTAGCTAACTTCTCTTCTAAAATTGTAGGTCAAACTCTTCTAGTTCTAGTGGCTAGCCGGTGAAAACATAGGTTATGGGATGACTTATATTTATGATGATTTAGGAGATATTAAACAAATAACAAGATTACGAACTTTAAGGGACTTATTTCAAATATAGGGTCCCGAGCCAGTCCCAAGATTAATTGGATCAGGCTAGCACATAGTCCAATTTTTTGGACCAGGCTCGTGCCGGACTGGGCCATTCCGACCCAGTTGACAGGTCTAACTATGAATCATATATAGTATCTGGTAAAGTAATCATGAAACGATCTATAATGCACTAAGCTGTGTATGACACATGCATTTAGAGTACTAATTAGGCATGTAGGAGCTAGGCAAGTAATAAGGCATGTCAGTCGATGACGACTAACATTCATGTAAGTTGGACATAATGCACGAAAGTTGATGATGATTAGCAGTTATGAGTTGTCCAGAAAATGATAAATTACGTGCCATTCATAGTATCCTTCCACCCTAGCTAGACACGAACATGAAAGTACAGAAAAAGTAATTATGATACCAAAGTACAACTAGACTCCATGACAAGTGTTGTGTGATATGTACATGAGAACCAGATATGTAAAGTGAAGTAAAAACCGAGAGCAAGAACTTGCTTGTTTTTGGTTGAGGAAGGAATTATTGTCAAAATAAGAACATGGTGTTGTCCAAGGTGGGCCCACAAAATATAGAAAAGTTATTTAGTTAAGTTTTGGAAATAATCAACTTAGTACTAATTAACTCAAGATGTTCGTCTTAATTTATATGTTCCTATTTTATTTTAATATTTATGAACTTATTTAAAGTCAAAAGTGAAATTAGATTTTACTTCATTAATCCTAAAGCAGAAAGATAACCCTAAAATCCAACAATATAACCTATTATGATTTCCTTAATACAAATTTATTTATTTCAATTGGTGTCATATATAGGGAGCACGGGAACACGGGCACAGAGACAACATTTACGTTTGGTTTGATTGTGTCGGAGGGGACATAGGAAACAGGGCCGGCCCGGAGGGTTGGGTTGCCCTATCCTGGAGCTAATTTTGGTTGTCCCTTGACCCTTTTTGTCAGCTGGTCCAGGTGGTCATTCGTGATCCTGATCTTTGGTGGGATCATACTGAGTCTGGGGGTTTGCCTAGCAGAGGGGGGTTGCCCAAGCCCCAAGGTTTGTCCGGCTTACCCCAGAGCCGGTCCTGATAGGAAATATCGGACACTGCACAGATTGGTGGGTTTAGGAATAGACACAGGACACAAGCTGTTATGGAATTTGGAAATTGGGAAAATCAAAGAATTATTTGGAATGAATTCTAGAGAAAAACTTAGTGGTATTTCTAGGCACTAATTTTCATATCAAAAACAATTTTTAATTTACAAATTAATTAGACATGTGTTTAATTAGGATAACTAATTATTTCTAGAATGTTCCCGGTTACTTGAGGACCAAGTAATCTATTTTAGGAAATTCCACTTAATTAATTACTTTCTAATTATATTAAGGGCCTCTTTGGATGTTACTTTAAAATCAATTTTCTGCATTTAAAAGCAGGAAAGTGACAAAAGTGTGTTTGGACAACTAAATTGAGAAAAAAAGTTTGGAAAAAATTTTCTGGAAGGAGATGTTATAACTCAACTTCTCCAACGTAGCTGAAAGCTACTTCCTGAGAGGTCTTTCTAAAGTATTGCGCCCCCCCCCCCCCCCCCCCCCCCCCCCCCCAAAAAAAAATCCCCAACACTCTCTCTCTCTCTCTCTCTCATTTTCTTTGCTGAGACCTCCTCCCCAACTTCTTCTACTCTTTCTTTTCCATCGCCACCCACAGTTGGCGATCTCGGCGCCGAACTAGCAAGGGAGGAGGAAAATCAGGTCAAGAGGGAGCGGAGGCTCGTGAGGGCGGTCCTGGAATTGTTGGACACAGGGATACAAAATGGACACAGGAACACAGTTAAAAAAATAGTTTTTAAAAATATTTTACCAAACAAAACCTTCAAAATTTACTTTTAAAAATTATTTTTCAGATGAAAGTAACCAAACGCAAAATTAGAATTTCTATACTCAGAAAACAGCTTTATAACTTACTCTCAGAAAACTGTTTTTAAAATAAAATTTCAGAAAGACTATCCAAACGGACCCACCATTTTAGGAATACCCATTTTATAATTATAATTCACTTTCTTAAACAATTTTTAAATAACAAATTTTCCTTTAACCAATATTCTAAGAAAATTCTAATTTGTCCAAGACAAAAGAAAATTATTAAGAAATTTAATATTTTAGAATTCAGGGGTTATATGGAGACGCTTTTTTCCTAGATGAAGTATGCATGCCGTACTAAAAATGCAGCAATAGTGACGCAATTAGCGACGACATAAACATGCATGCACCTTAGCGTCCCCATAGCAACCACATGCATGGCCCACATATAGCAATGCACATTATGAACTTTGTCGAATGTGTGTGTGTCCATGTCAATAATGAAGCCATCCGATTGCTCGCTGGCTTCTTTTTGTTGTGATGCCCAGACACAAAACAATGACTAAAATAGTAAGATCCGATGAACCTTAATTGTGATTATTTTGATTTCTTGTATGAAATCATATATAGATATTAAAAGAAATTTGCAATCAGAAGAAAATTAAGGCACATTCGAATCCTAATTTCATAAATCAACTTCAGAACTCCAATAAAATGGTTAACATGGTTTAATATTGTTCAGGTCTATTTTAACCAATTAACCTATTCTACTTGTGGATATTTTTTTGAGCAAACATTCATTCAAAAGTTAACAGGAATACAAGCAGATCTGTTGCGAACAACAAGATCGTCAGGAATCTTGTCATGAACTGTAAGAAAGTTCATAGAGTTATGAATCAAAGAGAAGGAAGCTAATTGATGTGCACAACCATTAGCACTCCTATGAACGTAAGAAAAGGAGACCGCCTTGTTCATACTTAGAAATTTCTTTGCATTCGCAATAGTATGACGAGCAAGCCAAACGAAAGAGTCCTCCTGATGATTAATAGCATCAATGATAATTTTGCAATCCCCTTCCACAGTACTAATTTGCTTCAATTGTCTTCTTTCCATAAGAACAAGTGCCAAGTGAATGCCAAGAGCTTCTGCTTCAATAGGGGTACCTCCATCTTGAAATTTGGAAAGAGCTGTAATGAAGGAACCTTGAGAATCCCGTAGTATTGCTGAGGCTGCCATCTTGCCATCCAAATAAGCACCATCAAAATTTATTTTCCATTTCTCTGGTTCAGGTGGTCTCCAAGTAGCATTAATAGCAAATCTGTTCGAAAACAAATTGCTAGAGGATGAACTCGAACCACATGCGGCTTCATATTTCTCTTGCAGGATCTTAGCTTCATGAATGATGTTGTTGCTGCTGATCATCGAATTATTGAAGATGTACTTGTTCCTAGCCTTCCAAATGGACCACATCTGATATAAACATCTTGATACAGTATCCTTTTCACCCTTTTTGAGAAGTATTGATAGTAAAGAGGAGATAATTGTATGTGGTTGAATCAGCCTTGAAATTGCAATATTGTTTTGCCAAGATAAACCTGAAATAGAGCAATGTAAAATAAGATGGTCAGTTGTTTCATCACATACCTTGCATATAGGATATGTTGCTGCAATGTCGTTGATTCGTCGATTGATATTTGATTTGGTGGGTAAAGAATTAGTCAGCACTCTCCAGGCGAATAAGAGAACTCTTGGATAGATATGAGTAAGTTTCCAAAACTTCTTCCAGTCTTTAAAACCAGTATCAATAGAGGATGGATGATCCTTATATAGACTTTCATGAATAGCTCTGTAACCCGACTTTGTAGTGAATCTTCCATCAACAGTGTGCTTCCAAATAAGCTTGTCAGTTGTACAATTCCTTGATAAAGGAGTGTTAAGAATGGCAATTGCTTCATGTAGGGGAAATAAGACATGAACAAGATGTTCTTTCCAGGTATAAGAATTATTGTTAATGAGATCACTAACAGTTCTGACTGCTCGATTGTCATGATTATAGCCTGAAACTATGTTATTGGGTAAACTTGGAACCCAAGGATCTAACCATACGTTAATTTTTGAGCCATTCCCAACTGACCAGATGACGTTACTATGGAGAAAATCTCTGCTTTTCAAAATGCTTGTCCATATACATGATGAAGAAGGAGAAGGATTGACAAACCAAAAATTGGAAGAACGGAGATATTTGCTTCGGAGAAGAGAAGCCCAAATGGAATTAGAGTCATTGATGAACCTCCAGGATAATTTAAGCATAAGAGATAAATTCGTAATGTATGGATCACGAATACCCAGCCCACCTTGAAATTTTGGTTTTGTGAATGAAGACCAAGGAGTAAAGTGAATTTTTCGGTTATTTTTGTCTGTCCCCCACCAGAAATCCCTTTGATGTTTAGATAGTGAGTTCGTGACAGTCTTCGGGATATAATATGAGGAGAAATGGTATGTAGGAAGTGATGATAGAGTGGATTTAATGAGTGTAGTGCGAGCAACATATGAAAGACATATTCTCTTCCAACCACTAAGTTTGTGAAGACTAGTGTTTAGAAGATCAGAATATGTACTGGTACGGGTTTTCGACTGAAGAATTTTGTGGCCAAGATACTTATCCCAAGGATCCATTGGCTTAACACCAAATAAATTTATGAAAAAATTACGCATATAAGGATCAATCTTCTTAGAGAGAAATAAAGAAGATTTTTTAAAATTAATGCGTTGCCCAGACCAGTTCTCGAAAGATTTGATGATGATTTTTGCTTGGGTAATATTATGGAGAGAGCATTTACCAAATAACAATAAATCATCTGCAAAGGCAAGATGAGAGAATAATATCGAACAGTGATTCAATTTAATACTTTCATATAACATGTTTCTCTCCATAATAAGAATAAAAGTGGACAAAATTTCCATACTCATTATGAACAGATATGGAGATAAGGGACAACCCTGGCGGATACCAAAGGTTGGTATGAATCTTTTGGTTGGTATACCATTAACAAGGACAACAAAGGAAACCGAGGAAATACATTCCATAATGAGATCATGTGATTTACCAACAATTCCAAACCCAGACAAAGCCTGACTGATAATACCCCAATGCAATCTATCATAGGCTTTAGACATATCCAGTTTAAGAGCAAAAGAACCTTTACTAGGACTTGATCTCGAGATTGAGTGAAGTATTGCATGTGCTAAGATAACATTATCTCCAATGAATCTTCCAGGAACAAAAGCATTTTGCAGAGGGTTAATGATATGGTGAAGATGGTGGCGAAGTCGATTGGCTAAGGTTTTTGTGATAACTTTATATAAGACATTACACAATGCTATCGTTCTAAATTCTGAAGGAGAAATAGGATTTTGAGTTTTGGGAATCAAAGCAATATAGGTATGATTGAGTTGATTAGGCATAGTACCCGAGATGAAATTTTTTTGGATAAGAATGGTTACCTCATAACCAATGATATCCCAATTTTGTTGATAGAATGCAGCTGGAAAACCATCTGGACCAGGGGACTATATGGGCTCATATTTTTGATAACACTTAGAATTTCATCATTGGTAGGAATAGCATGAAGTCCTTCATTGTCTGCTGCATCAAGAGATTTAAGTTCATGAATGATATGTTCTGGCACTGGTTGATATATTGTTGACTGGAACCGATCTCGAAAATGAACTTAAAAAACATGAGAAATGTCCACCTGAGAAGTTAACATTGATCCATTATTAGCTTTGATGATATGAATTGCATTCCTGTGCTTCCGAACCGTAGCAGACAAATGAAAAAAATTTGTGTTCTTATCCCCTTCCCGTAACCAGGAAATATTAGATCTCTGCTTCCAGTATAAATCTTTCTGTAATAGCAATTTATTTAACCAAATCTGAATATCTTTTTCTTCTGCATATGAAACTTCATTCGGAGATTGACTTTGAATAGTAAGAAGCCTATCTTGATAGTGCTTGATATCAACTTCAAGATTTCGAAGTCGAGATTTCCCCCACTTGTGTAATTTAGGCAATAAATTCCTTAATTTAGGCAGAAATTCTTGAATCCGAATGGTCCTCCACATATCCTGAAGAACTTTGTGAAAATCTGGTTCTTGTGTCCAATGATTTAGTTAGTTTTGTTTGTTATCCAGATTGAGTCTGAATTGTTTTCTTTGAGGGCACATGGGACAAGGGAGTGCTTGCAAAATTGTCAATATAACAACTTGTTCAATTTGATCAACAGTTATTTGAAAAGAATAATCAAGAGCAACTTGCTGTTGCTATAGTAGTTGTTCATGCATGCACACTGTATACTTATACAAGGGACAAAAACGGGATTGTTCAAAGTCTTACATGCTTACTAGTTACAGTACCACCACATTGCTGTTAGAAATTATTTTCTTTTCTCCTTCTGAAATCTGCAAAAATAAAATAAAAATAAAGGTTACCGGCCTCCGGAGAAGTCGTGCACGTAGCACTGCCCTAAAAGTTAATCCGGATCTATGTGCAGACTTTGTCCGGAAGCTCCTAATGGTAAAATCTCTACTCTATCGGTATCTTCTCGTTGCACACAATGTAGAGAGAGCTACCCTGACTTAGCTCTGCCCAGAGCAAGGAGGAAGAACAACAGCGATATTCAGAAGGAGAATAATTCGAGAGAGTTTACATAGGAATTTTTATGTGTTCGAGAGTGTCACGCCCCAATTCCGAAATACGGGGACGTACACGGCCAGCTACACCGTATAAGGTACGAATACGCTATACGGTGATGACGGCTGTCCTGCCTGGTTGGGTATCCTAGCATGCAATCAATCTATGGCCTAAATCCGATCTCATATCCACAGGTAAATCACAATGAAACTATATCAAGAGAGATAATCACATGAAAAATAGGAAATACTCATATAAAAATCTGGAATCTACAGTACAGAATAATAATGTAGACAAGTATACCTTCCCACAGTTTCTAGCATGGTCTGGAACTGAAGCACACCCTCCAAGTCAAGTCTGGAAGATCCACCGGGTCGGTCCCAGACAATCTGGGAACAATCCAGGGTTGGTCAGGCCAACCGCAGCAAGTACCAAAAAGGAAGGCTCAAGGACGGGCGAAGAAAACCAACAGGATAAAATATGACAAGAATAACATCTAAAAACAGTAAATAAAGGTAAGGGATCGTGCGGTACCAACGCACGATAACAATCCACAAGTATAGTGAAGCTAACACAATCACAATCTCCCTAGCATCTACTAACACATGCACTGCCAGCTGGAAATCAATATCAGCTGGCTAGCAGGCAACAAGCCAAACAACACAGAAGGACAAGCGGCCACACAATGCCTACGGCTTGCTATTATTAACTAACTAGGGTTATCACAGGCCTAATTACTAACAAGATGCAATGGGACTTCAAAGTCCAGCTCCTGCTTGCTACTACCTGAATGGCCCCAACAAAAGAAAAAGATAGATATAGCAGACACACTGCAGTAAGATACATGTGCCCTAAAGAAGTGCCACACTCGACAGAGGGCTGGGAATGCGCTCATCTCGACGGATTGCAACAAATTCCTAGTATATATATAGATGCATAGGGCCGGGGTCAGACAAGCAATAGGTCACTGGGAAGTCCCCATGAACTACATGATTAATCTAGTTATTAGCCTAGTCAGTTTCATTATAGATCCCTGACCGTGGTACTCAGGGATCCATGTCCTAGACATGATGCAAGATAAGACTGGACTGGTGGCTTATACAAGCACAATCAAGAGAAATCAACCACGGTCTCAAGACGGGGTCATGCTGAGCAAGTCAGGACTAGCTGTCGCAACAGCAATCAAGAGTAAACATGTCATGTCGAGAGTACTAGTCAGGAGTGTGCCACCACGGGCCACTATCAAGAATCAAGAGTATACATGCCAGGTTTACTGTCAAGTCCAGAGTGCTAGTCAGGAGTGCACCTCTACGGGCCACTAATCAAGAATCAAGACAGGTCCAGGTCATCGTGTAATGCCAGGAACAAGGTCAAACCTATCAGTCACAAGAAGTCACATGTCCAAATCGTGACATGGATATCAAGTCGGTTAAAAGATCAAAATCTCTACTATAATAGTCTCTTAAGTACACATGGGAATCTACAACTCAAATCATCAAGTCGGTCCATCCACCAGATCAATCTAGCAAGGGTCTCCCATCCATGATGGAGTGAATATCACGTCAATAAAGACAACCACCAATACCAAGCTCATTCCCCTAACAATGCTAGGCCCTCTGACTCACAAGAATCCTCCAAGTCAATGATCACAAGCCACTAGAAAACAAGCCCCTCAACTACCAAGACACAGCAATCAAACTAGGTTTCCCAACTACCGGAATACACAAAGGTACTAGGTTTTCGGCGTTTGGGAAGTCGAGTAAAAATCATATAATAATACCCTCGATATTCTCCTCGTTCCACGAAATATTCGAAATCACCAAAATCCAAGAATCCACATAGATCCACCAAGTCAATATCCCGAGATCGTACTCTCCATAGTACTCAATCCTCAGTCATATTCACAAGTCACAACTCCCAATACATAGGACAACTGTCAGCTCTATCTGACTAGACTAGGACAACCCCTAGGATGAAAGGTCAGGAGACAAGAGTCTGGTAATAAATATCGCCGGAAGTGGCAAGGATTTACACGGACCGCTCTGGAGCAAATCCACAACCCTTAAACCAAACAAGGACCAGGGTTGCAGACCGTCTCCCGAGTGGAACCGCTCTCCTTACGCTATCCGACGTACAAGACAGATCAGGAGCTAGACGACTGATCTAGTCTGGAGTCTACCTAGCAAGCAATGGGATCAGGTATACTATACCAAGGTGAACAGGCACGAGCCCAGTCCAGCAAACCAAAGGAATGGTTCTGCCCAGTCCTTCGAACCAAATTCCCGATCGGAAATTTTGGAAGAATCCGGCAGAGTCTCCTCTGTATTCTGGACAGGAGCTCCCAGCGAGTTGGAGCTAAAATCCACTCGGCGCAACCCGCCGCGGAATCGCAGAATCGCAGACTGAGAACACTAGGTCTCAGCTACCAGCAGCACTACAATGCGTACTGGGAACAAATCGATAGCCGAGAACACTAAGCCCCGGCCTCCAGCAGCGCTACGAGGCGTACTGGGAAATCAATCGAACCCGAGACCACTAATGTCTCGGCCTCCAGCAGCACTACAATGCATACTGGACGCCAAGCCAACATGCATAATAATAAAACAACCGCCTCGCAGGGCGCACCACAACACATGCCCATAAATCCCTAACCCAAGCACAATCACCGCCACAAGTAAAGTTAGCCAGAGCCGTTACCCAACCGCGAGTCGGACACGGGGCATACAGGGACAATCCATACATGTGAGTCGTGCTCGTGTCCTCGGAGGTGTGGATGACCCATCCGAGTTGGCCGATACGGTCTATCCCGGTATCGGACCAAGCTACCCTAAGTTATCATCATGGCAGTTCTACTACTAGGCTACACTAATCATGGTTATAAAATCTACAAGTATAAATTAATTAAATGAAATAAAATCCAGGAGAGAGGGCAAGAGCCGTCGATGAGCAAGGGATACTTGCCTAGAGGGCTCGGCTAGGTAAGCAAATCTTCGGCAGTCGCAATCCAAGCTAGCACACCAATCGAGATCCTCAGAACACACAATAAACAATCATTAGAATTAAATAATAAAATAATGACAAAATTACGAAGAATGGCACGAGGCTATACCGTACGGGTCCCGCAAGCAGTGCAGGGATCTGGCACAGAAACCGAGGCACGCAGACCGATACGGGCACGCAAATCGAGACGCACACGTATATCGAGATGCACACGAGAATCGAGATGACTCGAAGATCGATATGAACAGGAGACAACGTACACGTAAATCGAGATGCGTACGTAGATCGAGATGCGCACGCAACCCGAGACGTGCACGAGAATCAAGATGGCACGAATATCGAGACGAACAGGAACGGGACGTTCACGTATATCGATACGCAAACCAAGACGTACACATAAATCAGTACGTGCACGCAAACCGGGATGGCACAAAGTCCAAAGTGGCACGTAAACCGATGCGGCACACAAGTCGATACGTGTACGCGGATCGATGCGACACGAGAATCAAGATAGGCACAGGCCGAGGCACAAAAAATGAGGCAGTACGCAAACCGAGGTTGCACGGTGCCCGAGGCAGCGCGGGGCTCGAGGCGTCCCGCTGCCCTAGGCAGCACGTAGACCGAAGTACACACAAAACGAAGCGACACGTACACCGAGGTGCACACGACCCAAAAATACGGGGAACGAGGAAGCGCACCAACCGAGGTGCGCTGCCCGAGGTGACACGCTGCACAAGGCAGCGCACTGCTCAAGGCAGCACGCCGCCCGAGGCACGCCGATCGAGGGGCTCACTCCCCGAGGAGCTCAAAGCCCAAGGGAGGGGGAGAGAGGGTGCGGAGGAGCTCGGCCATGGTTGGGTCAGACCACCGGCGGAGGGGGAACAGAGGGATAGGGGAGAAGGAGCTCACCAAGGGGGTGCTCGGCCAGGTCGAGTCGGCCCCGCGGTGGAGAAAGGACGACGGCGGCAGCAGCTGCACCAAGGGGCGGGGGAGATGGCGGCGCTGGCGTCGGCGGAGGTGGCGGTGGAGGTGATGAAGACGCCGACGGTGGTGGTGGCGGAGGAGGCCGGCCGAGAGGGAGACGGCGACGGCGACGATGATGGTGGCGCTGGTGGTGGCGGCGGCGGCCAGACGAAGGGGTTGGCTGCGGTGGAGATGGGGGAAGCAGTTGTGGTGGGTGGTGGAGGAGATGGCGACGATGATGGTGGTGGTCGGAGCAGTGATGGTGGCGGTGGAGGCTGATGGCGGTGGCCGCGGAGAAGGGGGGCGGCCATGGGGCTGGTCGCCGGAGATCGGATCGGGGAGGAGGTTGGGAAGGAGAGGGAGGCTGGAAGATGGAGAGAGTGTGGGGAGAGGGTGAGGAAGAGAGAGAGTTGAGCGGGAGAGAGAGAGTGGTAGAAAAATAGGGGGGAGAGGCTGGTTCTCCAGCACATGAAAAAGAGAGAGAGTTAAGAGAGAGGGAAAGTGATGGGATGGGTGAGGAAAAGTGAGGGGTAGGGTTAGGTAATGGGAATAATAATAATAATAATAATAATAATAAAATGGTAATAACAATAGTGGCAAGAATAATAATGTGAATAAAATTCACCCTCAAGAAAATATCAATAAAATTTTAACAATACCTAAATTTAAATTTCCCAAAAATACAAAATACAGTCAGATACCTATTTCAAAAATAGGTATTTGACATTCTACTCACCTTACAAAAATTTCGTCCTCAAAATTTCAAAATTATCAAAATAGAGTTTTCAAAACTAGTACATATATATCTGCCATGAAAACTCTACCCACCTTACATAAATTAAGTAATACAATAAGAAACGAACAAATTCTCAATATAAGAACATCAAAGGGAACAAGGTCTAGCTAAATAAATCAACTCGCAAGGTAACCCAAAACATCGAAAGAATCTCGAAAATCAAATTCTCGCACACACGAAATAACCCCATAAATCAAAACAAGTACAAAATATCGAAAACAATGTCCAAAAACGTAAAATCCCAACTGCATAAAAATCCTCATAAATCATAAAATACAGGATATCTTTCTCGAACCAATGATCGTAGTTCCTAATATCCGAAAAATGTGTGTCATGGTTATTCCTTGCCACGCCATCCGGAATGGCTGCAAAAGATTCACCAAAATACTGTAATCGAGCGGCTGCAACTTTCGTTACCACGCCGTCAAGGTATACTAGGGTCACCCGGTACTCTCGACAAATATCCAAAACAAATCAAATCCATAACCCAAATATCCGAATCACAAAAATTCACAAAATCTCTAACAATGTAATGAGAGTCCTAGAAAACAATCAAAATCCAAAATCCAGGTGAACCGTAACACACATCCAAAAATATCTTCAACAATAACCACAAGATAACTTTTCTAGGAAAATACTCCAAACCAAGAATCCATATCAAAACATAATGTATAGCAAGTATATCTATAAAATAATATCTGAAACAGATAATCATGAGTGCGGAACTGTCCGGAATCAAGGAAGCCGAATCGATACAAGAATATCCCTCGGATACTCAACAAATGTTAAAATATCAAATCTCAGAGTCCAGAGGAAGTCTTCAATCCGCAGCAATCCAGCCAACGCTCGAAGAGGACGATAATGAAACTAAGTCAACACGAAGTCAACACACGAAATAGATAACAGGAAGTCAAACAAGGCGAAACACCGGTAGAGAGTACAAAACCCAAAATAAATAATCATGTAACCCAAATAATGGAGATAAGATAACATCTCATCAAATAAGGTGATCGACATGACCAACTATAGGATCATATATATCAAACAAGGATCAAAGGTAGATAACACGAATAAGACATGGCCAAGCAAGATAGGTCCAAGTAGAGATGAGGACCAGTTCACAGGTTCAAGAAAGCGAAGGACAAGTGTAACAAGTGGAAATACCAAAGAATAGTGGACTGAGATCAATAATCATGTGATACCCAACAAAATCTCAAAACGAGACCTGCATGGGCCACTACTAAAACTATGTCACGCCCCAGTTCTGAAATACGGGGACGTACACGGCCAGCTACACCGTATAAGGTACGAATACGCTATACGGTGATGACGGCTGTCCTGCCTGGTTGGGTATCCTAGCATGCAATCAATCTATGGCCTAAATCCGATCTCATATCCACAGGTAAATCATAATGAAACTATATTAAGAGAGATAATCACATGAAAAACAGGAAATACTCATATAAAAATCTGGAATCTACAGTACAGAATAATAATGTAGACAAGTATACCTCCCCACAGTTCCTAGCATGGTCTGGAACTGAAGCACACCCTCCAAGTCAAGTCTGGAAGATCCACCAGGTCGGTCTCAGACAATCTGGAAACAATCCAGGGTTGGTCAGGCCAACCGCAGCAAGTACCAGAAAGGAAGGCTCAAGGACGGGCGAAGAAAACCAGCAGGATAAAATATGACAAGAATAACATCTAAAAACAGTAAATAAAGGTAAGGGATCGTGCGGTACCAACGCACGATAGCAATCCACAAGTATAGTGAAGCTAACACAATCACAATCTCCCTAGCATCTACTAACACCTGCACTGCCAGCTGGAAATCAATATCAGCTGGCTAGCAGGCAACAAGCCAAACAACACAGAAGGACAAGCGGCCACACAATGCCTACGATTTGCTATTATTAACTAACTAGGGTTATCACAGGCTAATTACTAACAAGATGCAATGAGACTTCAAAGTCCAGCTCCTGCTTGCAACTACCTGAATGGCCCCAGCAAAAGAAAAAGATAGATATAGCAGGCACAATGCAGTAAGATACATGTGCCCTAAAGAAGTGCCACACTCGACGGAGGGCTGGGAATGCGCTCATCTCGATGGATAGCAACAAATCCCTAGTATATATATAGATACATAGGGCCGGGGTCAGACAAGCAACAGGTCACTGGAAAGTCCCCATGAACTACATGATTAATCTAGTTATTAGCCTAGTCAGTTTCATTATGGATCCCTGACCGTGGTACTCAGGGATCTATGTCCTAGACATGATGCAAGACAAGACTGGACTGGTGGCTTATACAAGCACAATCAAGAGAAATCAACCACGGTGTCAAGACGGGGTCATGCTGAGCAAGTCAGGACTAGCTGTCGCAACAGCAATCAAGAGTAAACATGTCATGTCGAGAGTACTAGTCAGAAGTGCGCCACCACGGGCCACTATCAAGAATCAAGAGTATACATGCCAGGTTTACTGTCAAGTCCATAGTGCTAGTCAGGAGTACACCTCTACGGGCCACTAATCATCAAGAATCAAGACAGGTCCAGGTCATCGTGTAATACCAGGAACAAGGTCAAACCTATCAGTCACAAGAAGTCACATGTCCAAATCGTGACATGGATATCAAGTCGGTTACAAGATCAAAATCTCCATTATAATAGTCTCTCAAGTACACATGGGAACCTACAACTCAAATCATCAAGTCGTTCCATCCACCAGATCAATCTAGCAAGGGTCTCCCATCCATGATGGAGTGAATATCACGTCAATAAAGACAACCACCAATACCAAGCTCATTCCCCTAACAATGCTAGGCCCTCTGACTCACAAGAATCCTCCAAGTCAATGATCACAAGCCACTAGAAAACAAGCCCCTCAACTACCAAGATACAGCAACCAAACCAGGTTACCCAACTACCGGAATACACAAAGGTACTAGGTTTTGGGCGTTTGGGAAGTCGAGTAAAAATTATATAATAATACCCTCGATATTCTCCTCGTTCTACGAAATATTCGAAATCACCAAAATCCAAGAATCCACATAGATACACCAAGTCAATATCTCGAGATCGTACTCTCCATAATACTCAATCCTCAGTCATATCCACAAGTCACAACTCCCAATACATAGGACAACTGTCAGCTCTATCTGACTAGACTAGGACAACCCCTAGGATGAAAGGTCAGGGGACAAGAGTCTGGTAATAAATATCGCCGAAAGTGGCAAGGATTTACACGGACCGCTCTGGAGCAAATCCACAACCCTTAAACCAAACAAGGACCAGGGTTGCAGACCGTCTCCCGAGTGGAACCGCTCTCCTTACGCTATCCGACGTACAAGACAGATCAGGAGCTAGGCGAATGATCTAGTCTGGAGTCTACCTAGCAAGCAATGGGATCAGGTATACTACACCAAGGTGAACAGGCACGAGCCCAGTCCAGCAAACCAAAGGAATGGTTCTGCCCAGTCCTTCGAACCAAATTCCCGATCGGGAATTTTGGAATAATCCGGCAGAGTCTCCTCTGTATTCTGGACAGGAGCTCCCAGCGAGTTGGGGCTAAAATCCACTCGGCGTAACCCGTCGCGGAATCGCAGAATCGCAGACTGAGAACACTAGGTCTCAGCTACCAGCAGCACTACAATGCGTACTGGGAACAAATCGATAGCCGAGAACACTAAGCCCCGGCCTCCAGCAGCGCTACGAGGCGTACTGGAAAATCAATCGAACCCGAGACCACTAATGTCTCGGCCTCCAGCAGCACTACAATGCGTACTGGGCGCCAAGCCAACATGTATAATAATAAAACAACCGCCTCGCAGGACGCACCACAACACATGCCCATAAATTCCTAACCCAAGCACAATCACCGCCACAAGTAAAGTTAGCCAGAGCCATTACCCGACCGCGAGTCGGACACAGGGCATACAGGGACAATCCATACATGTGAGTTATGCTCGTGTCCTCGGAGGTGTGGATGACCCATCCGAGTTGGCCGATACGGTCTATCCCGGTATCGGACCAAGCTACCCTAAGTTATCATCATGGCAGTTCTACTACTAGGCTACACTAATCATGGTTATAAAATCTACAAGTACAAATTAATTAAATGAAATAAAATCCAGGAGAGAGGGCAAGAGCCGTCGATGAGTAAGGGATACTTGCCTAGAGGGCTCGGCTAGGTAAGCAAATCTTCGCAGTCGCAATCCAAGCTAGCACGCCAATCGAGATCCTCAGAACACACAATAAAAAATTATTAGAATTAAATAATAAAATAATAACAAAATTACGAAGAATGGCATGAGGCTATACCGTACGGGTCCCGCAAGCAGCGTAGGGATCTGGCACAAAAACCGAGGCACACGGACCAATACGGGCACGCAAATCGAGACGCGCACGTATATCGAGATGTATATGAGAATCGAGATGACTCGAAGATCGAGATGAACAGGAGACAACGTATACGTAAATCGAGATACGCACGTAGATCGAGATGCGCACGCAACCCGAGACGTACACGAGAATCAAGATGGCACGAATATCGAGACGAACATGAACGGGACGTTCACGTATATCGATACGTAAACCAAGACGTACACGTAAATCAGTATGTGCACGCAAACCGGGATGGCACAAAGTCCAAAGTGGTACGTAAACCGATGAGGCACATAAGTCGATACGTGTACGCGGATTGATGCGACACGAGAATCAAGATAGGCACAGGCCGAGGCACAGAAAATGAGACGGTGCACAAACCGAGGTTGCACGGTGCCTGAGGCAGCGCGGGGCTCAAGGCGTCCCGCTGCCCTAGGCAGCACGTAGACCGAGTTACATGCAAAACGAAGCGACACATAGACCGAGGTGCACACGACCCAAAAATACGGGGAACGAGGAAGCGTACCAACCGAGGTGCGCTTCCCGAGGTGACACGCTGCACAAGGCAGTGCACTGCTCAAGCCAGCACGCTGCCCGAGGCACGCCGATCGAGGGGCTCACTCTCCGAGGAGCTCACAGCCCAAGGGAGGGGGAGAGAGGGTGCGGAGGAGCTCGGCCATGGTCGGGTCAGACCACCAGCGGAGGGAGAACAGAGGGATAGGGGAGAAGGAGCTCACCAAGGGGGTGCTCGGCCAGGTCGAGTCGGCCCCGCGGTGGAGAAAGGACGGCGGCGGCAGCAGCTGCGCCAAGGGGCGGGGGAGATGGCGGCGCTGGCGTCGGCGGAGGTGGCGGCGGAGGTGATGAAGACGCCGACGATGGTGGTGGCGGAGGAGGCCGGCCGAGAGGGAGACGACGACGGCGACGATGATGGTGGCACTGGTGGTGGCTGCGGCGGCCAGGCGAAGGGGTTGGCTGCGGTGGAGATGGGGGCAGCAGCTGTGGTGGGTGGTGGAGGAGATGGCGACGATGATGGTGGTGGTCGGAGCAGTGATGGTGGTGGTGGAGGCTGATGGCGGTGGCCGCGGAGAAGGGGGGCGGCCATGGGGCTGGTTGCCGGAGATCGGGTCGGGGAGGAGGTTGGGAAGGAGAGGGAGGCCGGGAGATGGAGAGAGTGTGGGGAGAGGGTGAGGAAGAGAGAGAGTTGAGCGGGAGAGGAAGAGTGGTAGAAAAATGGGGGGGGGAGAGGCTGGTTCTCCAGCACATAAAAGAGAGAGAGAGAGAGAGTTAAGAGAGAGGGAAAGTGATTGGATGGGTGAGGGAAAGTGAGGGGTAGGGTTAGGTAATGGGAATAATAATAATAATAATAATAAAATGGTAATAACAATAGTGGCAAGAATAATAATGTGAATAAAATTCACCCTCAAGAAAATATCAATAAAATTTTAACAATACCTAAATTTAAATTTCCAAAAAATACAAAATACAGTCAGATACCTATTTCAAAAATAGGGATTTGACAGAGAGAGGAAGATGAAGGCTCAATATATAGGCATAGAAAATTGTAACGGAAGGCTGGACTCAAGGATCTGAGCTATGCTGTATAAAGGTACATAAAAAATGTGCTTGTAATGTTTGGATTTAATGAGAAAAACTGGCCAACGTTCAAATATTTATGGATTTAGAAAAGGTAAATTTTTTTGAAAAGGAACAAAAAGATTTTTAGGGTCAATGTTTTAGGTAGCTAGCCGCAAAGGATGCCTCGCAGAACCCGTGCCCCTACTGGCACGCCAATGTTTTCTCGGACGGTACCCCGGGACGTTAGGGCAACCGATCCGGCCTAGGAGAAAATATTGGCGTGCCAGTAGGGGCACGGGTTCTGCGAGGCATCCTTTGGGGCTAGCTACCTTCTCTGGAGTCATCGCATTACCAATGAAGACCTATATGGCAACGTCCGTATGGTTAAACACCAGTGACCATGTAGTCAGGATGCATGCTAATGAATGTCTTATGCAGGCAGAGTAAGTATATCTGCTAACCTGTATTTGATGCAGGTATGAGGGAGTCGGCTATCGGTAAGAAATCACTTAAATGTGATAATTCAATATATGTGTTGGTTTAACTTGCATGCTTACGTTCCAAATAAGTTTGATGATGCTGTATGTAGCCTTTCAGTATGAGATCCTACTTAACATGTTAAGTTCAGTATGCTAAGAAAGATGCATTGCTATGAAATATTGCTCAACCATAACATACATGCTAAGTAATGCTTGAAGTGAGAACTGTCATAATGTTTAAGATGTTAATATTAACGATGCCTCAATGATGCCTTTTCATGATAACACCTAGTATGCCTCAATGATGCCTTGGCATTATAACACCAAGAATGCTAAAAAGATATGTCCACATGAATGCTACTAAGAATATGTTTATATGCTTCACTCTGATTATTGCCCATGAACTGTAAACTGATGCTAGGCCCCAAGTAGAAAGACCATTCTAATAAATGCTTGCTTAAATGATCACTTTAAATGTTGGTTTTTGCGAGTGGGTTGGATTCTACTCGCCAGTGCATAGATGATGTGCTGACCCACATTTTGTGGGCAGGTGCTCTTGCTTGGGATATTCTACACACGAAGATTTGGCTTGATTGGTTTCGCGGCATCGAAGATTTGTTGGGCATACAGAAGCTCTCCTTGCACAAGATGATGTCTTCTGTTTATAAAAGGCAAAATGTATGGAACATTGTAATCAGTTGTACCAGTAAGATTTTAAGCCAAGTCAGTATATCGAGTTGTAATCCAATGTATCCAAGTATCAAATGTAAGCTGTGTAGCATTGTTCAGTTGGCTTTCAATATAGAGTGAGATGTGTTGTAAATATTATGCTTCAATACAAGTCTTGTACTCTTCTTCAATTATCAATAAAGAAAATAAAGTTCTATATATATCTCTGTGTGACTTCAAGTCATCCTTTTATCTCCGCTGCCATGAAGAGGTGATGTACTTCTATTCAATGGGAAAGATTGTCCTCATTAAATTCAATTTGTCTGCTTCTGTCGCTGCAATGTGTTCCTATTTGAAGAATTATCCCTATGTATCATCTTTGCCTTGTACAAGTACAATACCAGACTTGTACGGCATCACGTCCAAGCGAGGACGATCGATTCCAAGAGATCAAATATGTTAATAAATGACTCTACGAATCGGGACGTGACAAATGAGCCACGCCTCACGGCCACTACAAGAAATCGGGGTGTCTTACAACGGTCAAAAACCTTTGCAAAACCAATATAACCCATTGTAAAATTATTCTGCAACAGTTGTTGAAACCATTGTAAATTTGAGTGTTGCAAATAACTCTTACAACGGTTATAGAAGATTTTTGCAACGTTTTTATAAATAGTTGCAAATAACGTATTATGCAACGGATCTCACGTCATTGCATAATAGTTACATAGTGTTGTCAATAATATATTTGGAAACGATTTACAAACCATTTTAATTATTGAGTAAAATACGATGGTTGATAACTGTTGCCTAAAATATTTTATGCAACAGTTAAAAATTGTTGCAGATAATAGGCAACGGTTAATAAAAAAATACTTTATTTTTACCTCCAATGCGGCTCAAACTCCCAATCTCCTGGATCACATGCCTCCGCTCTACCACTAGGCTACAAGCTCATTTGTATATAAATACTTATATATATATATATAATATATATGTACTTATATCATTTTCATCAATTGAAGCTTTTGGATTGATGTTAAATATATTATCTAGTATTTTTTGTTAGCGAACAAAAACCAATTAATACGAGTAATTCTAATGATTAAATCACTATTGTGTGTAAATAAAATTCAAATTGGACATTGAATTTGCAACGACTATAAACAAACTGTTGCAAGATCAATATTTTGTAATAGTTGTTTATTCTTTTGACAATGGTTATCATAAACGTTGTTATTAAACAAAAAAATTATAACTGGTAGTATAAATCGTTGCACAATTATTACAAATAATAAGTTCACTCACAATAGATTGTAAAAATTGTTGCGCAACTGTTGCTAACAATGAGCCTTTTTATAAGGCTTCATGTAATCGTTACAAAATATTAATAAATTTGTAACAAATACTTAAAATCCTTACATAACCATTGCCCATTCAACTCGCTTTGACAACACTTTCATAAAATTGTTGCTTGACCGTTGTAAAAAAGAAAAACGTTTAGCAAGTATTTATGAACCATTGTAAAAAATGTATTAGACAATGGTTAATTTATAACCATTGCAAATATAGAAACAGTTATTAAAACCGTTATGTAACTGTTGCAAATTATAGTTCCAGCAATATTCATAAAAGTGTTGTAGTAAAACCGTTACAAAATAGGAATATTTTTTGTAGTGGGCATCAGCAGCAGCAGCGGCGCACGCGTGTAGCCGATAGAACTCCCACACAATACTTCAATGAAGTAATAATAAGCAAAGCAATATATTCACAATGAGATTCACATCTCCAGCCGACGTGGGACTATCTTGAAACATGGTACTTGAACTTTTGCTCATAGCACACATACAACCAACAATACAAGCACAAGCATGCCTCTCCCTCTATAAAAGAAAGCTCTACATTCAAGTATTCTACCACCCCACCCTTAATTCCCTACACTGCACTAAGTATTGTTTCTTGCTTAGTAATAAACATGAGGAGCCATGCTACTCTACTCCCCATGGTCCTACTCCTAAAGCTTGTCATCCCTCCTTCCAAGTTACCTTGTTTGCTCAACATGTCCAACTCCAAAAACTCGACCCCACCACCCAAGGTAAAAGCCGTCGCCTATCCCGCCATCATCCCTAAAGCCGCCGAAGGCTCCCACTCCCCCAAAGGCACTGACGTCGCCATCCGGTTGCCCCATAAACATCCTCAAGCTCGACGCGTGCGTCGACGTGCTAGGCGGCCTCTTGCACGAGTTGCTCGGTGACGGGGAGGCAGACAGGGAATGCTGCCCGCGGGTGATCTCCGGCTTGGCCGACCTCGACGCCGCACTTTGTTTGTGCACTACCAAAAAGGTCAAGCTTCTTAATATCGATATCCTGCTGCACATAGCTCTGGAGGTGTTGGCTGATTGTGGGAACCATGCACCCTCTAATTTCAAGTGGGGTAAATTGCAAAAAACCCATCGTTAGATTTTTGCTTTTTGCACTAAAAGATCCCATGCTCTTAAAATTTTCAAAAGTATGAAATATGCTCATTTTGCCCCAAAATGATAATTTTACCCCTCCCCCCTCCTTCTTCGGCTGTTTGGGGTGCGCTCGCCGGCGAGGAGGAGGGGGGTGCGCTCGCCGACGAGGAAGGCGGAGGGAGGGGGGTGGTGGGTCGGGCGGG
>JANAVB010011577.1:40000-47269 GCA_029216955.1 Iris pallida
ATTCCTTTCTATAATATTTTTCTCTTGCTTGCTAGGTTATGTCATATTATTACAATCACAATAGTTATTTTGGGGTCATCTTAAGCTTGAATTTTGGGCTAAACATTATTATTTAACCTTTTATTCATTTTTATTTACTTATAGTCATTGATCTAAAGGTTGATGTCTATAAAAGTTACGTAATTGATATTTTGACCGTGCAGAGGTGACCGCACGCGTGCCCGCACCGACATGTCACATCCCCCCTCCCCCCCACCCGCACCACACCGGACCAACCCCCAAAATTCTGCAGCCCCCCTCTAATGGAGGAGCGACACTTGGCCTGCGGGCCAAAACTGCGGTCCAAACCTACGGACAGCATAGCGTTGTCCTTAAAGTTAACACTTGTTACAAGTGCTACTACTTCAGTGTAATAACCTGTTCCTCTTCTAGAGTCAACACTTATCGTAAATGCTAGTTATTACAGTAAAACGTACTGGAATTAACACTTGCCACAAGTCATGGGCGGACCCATGTGAAGGGCTAGGACGAGCCCCAACCCACCTCATAAAAATTTTTTTTTTTTTTTTTCATATATAATTTTTTTGTAAATTTTGTGAGTCAAGCTATACTTAGTTTATCCTAATCCACTCTAGTCCATTCCAGCTCAGATTACTACTGCTGGAATGCAGTTACTATTTAAGCTCGGAACCGTTGGAGATTTAGACAAAAATTACAACCCTTGACAGTGCAGCAGAGAGTAAGGACAAGCAAAGCTCACGCTATAGACACTACCACCCACACGAGATGTGCATTACACAAATCATTACTTACAATCATTACGTACACACGTACCTCTTCATGAACACAGACACAAATCCTTCCTCTAACTAACCATGACCATGAAGAAGAGCTACGTTCTACTGGCATTCCTGATCCTTTCTCTCCTCCGTCCTTGTTCCTCATCCTCCTCTTGCGGTGCCCGGTCGACACGCTCGGGCTCGCCCCCTGCGTCGACCTGGTGGGCGGCCTGGTGCACGGCAAGATCGCGAGGGGGACGACCGGGGCGTGCTGCGCGGCGCTTGCGGGGCTGTCCGACCTCGAGTCGGCGCGCTGCATGTGTGCCGTGATGAGGGCCAAGCTTCTCGACGTCGAAGCCCTCATGCCGACCGCCCTCAAGTCGTTGGTTCGCTGCGGGAAGCATCCGCCGATGGACTACCGGTGCCCGGATGATAAACTTGGGTACGAGACGGAGACAAGATAAGTTCTGAAATACAAAACGAGACCGGTAAAAAAAACTAGCAAGAAATGCAAATTTCGCTCCATATTTTTTGTAAAAATATTCGCATTGTCCAATCTTCTTTTAATGGAGATCTTCTTTTATGTCACTTATAGTTTTTCATACCATGGTCGTTGTAAGTAGTTAATAAATGTTTATTTTTTTACTCTTTCTAGGAATGTCATGTTAAAAGCTACTTGATCAAGCATTTGCATGTTATCATTTTGAGATTATCCGAGATTAGTGTCCTACGAGAAATATTCTGAACTCAAGAATATTGGACATAGATTCATGATGATGATCGAGACAGATGACCAAACTAAACAAAGCTCATTTGTATGTTGTTGCAAAGTCCGAGTCTCTGTGTTTCACTACACAACATTTATCATATACTCGAAGTTAGATGAAATATTAACGAAAATGTAAAGATGTCATGTCAGCAATGTTTTCATCGATTTTGTAAGATTTTTGAGCCGACGGTTCATGAAGTATTTTAAAAATTCATTTTTGGTAAAATAAAAATTTGAGGCACTGGGTTTTGGCCGGTTTAAAAGCCCTCCAAAATCCATGTAGTGTAATTATGGTTGTTTTTATAAACACCACAAATCTCGATGGTTTTGTGAATTTTTATTATTTTCTTTCATTTATATCATTATAAAAATTAATAATTACAACCACTACATAAAATAGTCTGATACCTTATTTACTGTTTGCCATCTTTGATTTGCTCCGGCAACGATAATGACAATATTTTCTAATCACATAACATCAAATTGAGAGAACATTTTTTTTTTGTTGTGACCTGACAAGAAGCAATGATACACTAGTTGATATACATAAAATTTCCAATTCTCTATCAGACTATTTGTGGAATCTGAACCAAAATAGCCAATCCGCATACTGGATCATAATTTGATCTCTCATGATGTTTCCGAGTTACCTGTTCAGTTTACAATCCTTAGTTGTTTCCCATAACTTTACCAATTCTTCCTGATCTCGTTGCAGCTCAGGATTGCATTAGCAAGGAAGAAGAGATTGTTACAGGCCAAGAAATGGTTCATCACCTTCCATGATGAGGGTGTTGTACACTTGTTTTGTTAGAGAAATTTTTTAAATAGAGAAACTTAATGCTTTGAGTCGTGACTCTACACTGATTATATAGGAAAAGAAATAAAACTCTATCTTATATAGAGATTGGAGGTGTCTTTTGGCCAACAGTCATAATTGTTTAATTATGTCTAATCCATAAGAAATGTCCCTTGCCAAAATGTGTCCTTTTATTTTAATTTCAAAAAATTAAATAAAATTATTCTGAATGAACAAGGCCCAAGTGCCTATCATAGACTTTTAAATAATCAGGCAAATGCCTAGTAGCCAAAGCCCATGAATAGGCCCACTCCATGGCTAACCCTTAAGTAGTTTTGTTATTGGACATTTATATTTAAAGATATTAGCAAATTTGTTTTCCTCGAATGTGG
Source organism: Iris pallida (assembly GCA_029216955.1). Lineage (NCBI taxonomy): Eukaryota > Viridiplantae > Streptophyta > Magnoliopsida > Asparagales > Iridaceae > Iris > Iris pallida. The sequence continues at coordinate 42,737 of JANAVB010011577.1, forward strand.
TACTATATTTTGCATACAAACTATATAACATGTTTTGATCCAAAGGCATGGTTATATGGGATTCCCCTGTTTGCTCACTAGTGTAGTGTTGTATGTATATTATAGTACATGAAAACTTGATACTAATCTTCAAATTGAATGCAATGAAATTCCCATCTCTACTTGTATATGTCCAGAACTTTTGATTAATTTCTTGTCACAGTTGAATATTTATACACAATGATTTTTCTTTCTTACACTTTTCCAACCATATTTCTTACATAATTTTATAGCAAAACTTTGGCATTCACATTTCCAGGTTAAAGTGCCAAAAGCTAAATAAAAAGAAGATTCAAGAGGGATATGACCAAGATTCGAAACTGTTATCCGTATCACATTATCAATCGTTTCGGATCGGAGTATTGAATTTTTTGGTATCGAAAATCAAATAATTATTAAAAAAATTAAAAAAAATATTGTATATATTTTTGCATAATCTTAAGTATTTTGTGTTTTTCCTTTGGAATTAAACGAAATAGTAGGCACCTTTGCCGACTGGTTTAGGTGCAACAGATACGTTTTCTTCTTTTACATGCTTTTACAACCTTATTATGCTTTTGGACCCTTACTGATCGGTCTTTTTCGTTCAATTTTCTTTGCTGACCTGACTGGAAAAGGACCCTCGAAGTCGATGTCGGTCTCGGTTAGTACTGGCATCAGCCCGTATACACTATGATATAGACACCACAAGCAATCTCAGTGAGCATATAAGCAGGTTTTACAACACAGTATAGTTACATATTGAGATGAAACAACATTAAGAAAACAGACAATCAAAGACATCACAACATAACTCAACCACCACATCATTTATTGCAAACAGGTTTTACAACACATTTTCCTGTTTAATGAGTATTCCATGCACGTTAACAATTTTTATTTCATCAGATGTAGCAGCCTATTTCTTGCTTTCAAGCATTTTCCGGTAGATGCAGATGGCCAACTCTGAGAGGTTCATGGATCACAGCACGCACGTACACTAGCATTTCCTGTGGCGATGTGAATCCATCAGTCATATATTGTTTTGTGCATTGCCCAGAAAGCATCTTTGCAAGCTCTTGGAACAACACTTCCCTCGCTCCGCAGCACCAGTTTCAGGAGTTGTGTCCTACCAGAGTCGATTTCGCTCTCTATCTCCCTCTTAGCCTCTTCTACTGAGGTAGAACCGCGGCTCACACTGTTTAGTTTCCATTCCTTTTCTTCTCCTTGCCAATAGAACTAATTAGTCCCATTGCTACTAAATAATGAGCAAATATCAAATCTGATGATCAAGTTCATCCTAATTGGGGAGATTAACTTCCAGGAAGGAAAGGTCTGGAGTTTGAAACCCAGGGGAGATACGGAACTAATTGGCCCTTATTCTTAGAAAATGCAGCTCATTTGGCATAAGTCATTCAATAACTAGAACAAAAAAAGGGATTTTATCAGATACTTATAGATGATGAGAGTATCTTAACTTCAAAAGTGCGCATGTCATTGATAAGTCGGCCACAAGTGCCCGTCAGCTGCCACAACCTATGGCACTCCGTGGATCTGACAACCTCCTCTGAAAGCTCTGGACCAACAAAATATAGAGTCGGGACAACGAATGTTCCTACCCCAAATGAAACATGTGCAGCTCTCATGTATTCCTCCAGCGTAGGTACTGACTTGTTCCTTGCCCGCTCAGCCTCTTCCATCATGGACTCCATCATAATAAGCCACTACAATTTACAATGTCATATCTTAAAATAATTCCCTCAACAAAAAGATGACGATAATGGCGATCTCACATTCTCAACGATATGGTCTGTGACGCTACGCTTCTGGAATGGCGATGCTTTGGCTCCAAGCTGATTAAGAGTATCGTATAGAGCAGAAAAATAATCTTTACTTGTTCATAATAAAACTCTTTTTCATGGTTTCCGTCCCACCTGTAAAATGTTGAAGAATTGCACCACACAAGTATATATTTTCAAAAGGAAAATAAACCGGTCGATTGTTGGAAACTACATAATAGTAAGAATCGAGTAAGAAAATAAACCATACTTCTTAACCAATGCAATAAGAATTTCTTGTTCTTCTCTTGAGCCACCAATGTCAAAGAAATCATCCAACACAGTTCCTAGCACGCAACATTTGGTCCAACAAATGCGAGCATCGGCCAATTCAGGAGAGAATAGTGTTGCCGCAGCACATACATAGACGTAAATTTGTTTCGGTCTAGCAAATTCTATATCTGATCCAACTTGTTTGCTTTCACCCAACTGTTTACAGGAAAAGTTATGTGACAGACTAGATCAATAACGAGTAATGAATATCACAGAAAACATAATGTAAGGCGCACACACCTTTCAATATGCTCAAGTTCTTTGCGGTACATTGACTGAGAGAGATTGAAGTCTTCCACTGGCACTTCCACAAGATCTTTGTCGCTCACAATACAGTTTGCTGATTGGAAGGACATAATGTTCAGTATCTAGTAAGTGAAAAAACAATGTGCAAGATGGGCTCAACTAATTCGCAAATTACCTATATGTTTTAAGGAGGTGGAAACTTTCCATGTTGCAGTGCTCAATAGTCCACTTGTGCTCTAAACGATCCCATTTCACATAGAAGGGATAGTTAAGAAAATAATCGACCAGAAAAGATGGGATTTCTCAGTTGTCAGGGGGGCATAAATACTACTGTATGGTGTTTTATAACTCAGGGTACATGAAAATTAGCACTACAAAAATAAACCATCCTTAATTTAAGATTACATATGAAAAGTGCTATCTTGGCCCTTGTTAGCAATCACCTGAATAAAACTCGTATTGTATGTGAATTTTTCCGTATCTTTCAGAAACATATAATACTTGCGTACTTTTGAAAATTTTGAATCAGCATGCTGAGTCTTAAACGTGTTCCGTATAAATTATTGAAAAATTGGCACAAAAACGTGGTGGAAGTCTGTTTAATTAACTAAATTTGATAACATATTTAAGAATGTGAAGTTTCTAACCTCAATATTTTTATTTTTCGAATATTTGACCGAATTTTGAATGCATTTTATTTGCACTGAGCCGATTTATACTCGTACTCTGGTTGTCCCGAATTTTTTCTGTTTGCCGAATTGCTAACAAGATCTTGACGAAGATTGCATAACAAATAGTACAGTAGGACTGTTAAGTGTTACTTTAGTTTATAAAAGAACTGATATGAAACACGTCCCTAGGAGATAAATGATAGCATATACGCAAGTGCATGTCTGATATCTGATTTAAGTAATACCTGTGTAAGTTTTTTGACATTTTTTAAATCATTTGGTAGGTACTTATTTGGACATAACAATGCTAGTACCAGTATTGATATTAGCGGCTAACCTACCTCTCCCAAGAATGCATTAGGATGTTGAATCACACCAATGGTGAAGGAAGTGCTACGCATGGCAGCTAGCGTCGACATGACGGTCGAGGAGCTGGAGACGAAGAAAGATGCAAAGCAGCTCGGGGATCAGAGATCAGTAGCATGGGAGAGCAGGAACACTGTCGCGGGACGACAAGCGTGTAGTCCAGTTGAGGAACCATGGGGTTAACACCCTCTCATCAGACAGGAGGGGAAGACTGTTGGAGTTCAGTCTGGATTTGGTAACATCATATTTGTGGAATCCAAATCTAGTTAAATATTTAATTTGATTAGATTTGGATATCCATAATTGGTATTGTGCTATTTTAGATAGAATATGATTCTTATTTATTCCTATATAGAAAATCTTATTATGATCTAAAATATGATATTGATGGAATATTTTAGGGATAATAGGATTTCAATTCTATTATGACCTAGAATATGATTTTCTCATCCTCTATATATGGGGTGAGGGTGGAGGCACAAAATATAACACAAAGTTGAGATTCGAGGTGCTCGTCCACAGGAGATCTAAGAAAAAGTTCGCACTTTGCTCTTAGGACTTCGCCATACAAGACAGAATGAAGAAGAAATCTAATCGAGGAGTCGTTAACTTCGGTTAGAAAAATTGTTACGGGTTGGTGAGCAATTTCAATTGTAATTTATTTCTTTTCTTCTTAAGTGTGGTGAGGGGGGTTGAACCTATTAGGGTAAAGGGTTCAACATTATTTTTGTCAATCTTTTAATTTCATCTGAGTTATAGAGATTGAGATTTATCCATGTGACTAGTTACCGCCATATACTTGTCTTTATCTGTGCTTGGTGTCCGTTAGACGAAATTGGTTATTTCAGGTGGGTTGACCTAAGTTTTTGCTGCAGCAACGTCTCAGACATGGTATCAGAGCGCAGGAGGGCATGTCCGATTCCCAACAAGATTAACCTGATAATATCCATATCGGTTGATACACCATCTCAGATCGTTCGTATCTCATCACCATTCGGGAAATGTATCGACTGATAAGTTGCCCCTTTGTGTATCGTTCAGTGAACCATATCGCTTATAGGTTATATCTTACGTGTCAGGAGATACTGAGAGTATACATTTGTATGTATATATTCATATTA
>JANAVB010011578.1:0-64470 GCA_029216955.1 Iris pallida
GGTGTCATTGTGTCCAAGAAATAGGACACAAAGTGTCCAGGACACTCGTGAATCAACAATGAGATCCAGTTCTCGTGCACGCGTGTCACGTGACCTAGGGCTCGACACAGATCGAATTAGGACACATGGTTGCTCGTACACATAGCCCACCTATAGGGCTACACATCCACGTGTCTGTACTGGACTCTCGACATGTGGTCGAGTCGCACGAAGTGCATATCGGACGCCGCAATCTCACGCGGCGCCGACAGGCTGAAATCGATGCCACGTCGATTTCTCCTCCGATTCTCCACGAAACCCCACCAAAATTTACGAGCACCATGTCAGTCATGGCCCCTACCCACTCACAAATTTTTGCGTCGAGTCACCGTGTCCAGTGAGAACGGGCACGGCAGCAGCAGGACACGCGCGCGATCCCCGTGCTGCGCATGGCGTGTCCAGTTTTGGACACAAAAACGTGTCAATTCTAGCACAAACCTAGGGTTCAGGAATCCCTACATCTAGGGCTATCAATTCGTGAAATTAGTTTACAAAAAATAACAATGTTGAAATCTAAGAGGCAATTCATCGAACACGTTAAATCCTAATTCGATACGTATCCGATACACCTATCAAACAGACACGAAACTTAACCAAACTTCATGGGTGGGTCTAGGGTATCTAGATGCATGCTACCATAAAGAAAAATTAGGAGAAACTATAGTTTTTAGGTGTTTACCTATTGAGAGTTGAAGTATCAAAGAAATTGACTCTTCGATCGATGAGACGACCAGTTTCCACCGAGCAAACGCCTCCAACTCCTTGCTAGCAATGCTCCAGCAAATTCTCCTCCTTCCCATGATCACAATGCACTTTGTTTGAGGTGAAATGGAGGTCAGATGAAAAATTTAGGATTTTGGAGAGCTGGAAACTAGGATTTTGTAAAGGGGGTGTCCATACTAATGCAATGCTTATATAGAAAAGGGGGTTTCCTATTTTGGCCGGCCAGCCAACTCCTACTAGGGTTAGGGTTGGTTCATGGGCCCCTCTACTCTATCTAAGTTGAGTTAAGCCCACTAACAGAAAGGCTAAAAAGGCCAATTAATTAAATAGTCTAAAAATGGTCAAATTGCCTTCTAAATTAAACCAAGATATAAAATAAATTCTAATTAGCTAGATGATCATCATATGTCATGGTTAGTCTCTAATGTGGATTTTCTAAAGTTAAACCAAAAGCTAAATCAAACACAAGTCAATAATATCTAGAAAATCACAGAATGACTAAAATGGCTAAAATGACTAAAATACCCTTATTTTAAAAAGTGGGTGCTACAAGTCTACCCTCCTTAAAATAATTTCGTCCTCGAAATTAAAATAATCCTACCCTTCTAGGTCAAATCCCCAACAATTATGGTCTTAAAAAAACTTATCTAAATCATACAGTTGAAAAGAAATCATACTGGGTTATGGCAGGTAATCAGTCTGGAGTCTCGTCTAGCTACTAAAGTCATACTAGGTCAAAAGTAGTCATAAGGTATCAAGCATACAAACATTATGGTAGGGTACAGTAATCGTCAAGATAGGATAATGTATGGGTCAAGAACTCACCTCTACTAGGTCTGGTAGCTGGAACTCTCTCCTGGAGGTAGGCCTCGACTAGGGACAAGTGTAGGAGGACAGTCTCGTATCTTGTGTGCAGCTGAACCACAGAATAGGCACAATCCTAGTATCTTCCTACAGTCCTTCCATTCGTGCCCAAGCTTCTTACAGAAGGCACAGGTAGGCACTCGCTCAGCTGGTCTCTGCTGGACAGGAATCTGAACTGGATAGGCTGGTCTAGGCTGAAAGCCTGGGTACTCCTGAGGCTCTGGGTAAAAACTGCTCCTCACTCTCTTGGGACTAGGCTCCTCTCTCGAATGCATGTAATCCCATAACAGTTGAAAACTGAGACTCTGCTCTCTCATAAGCTCAGCCTGAAGTCTCTGCACCTCCTGCACATCCTGAAGAAGTCGGTAAATATGAGCTCCATCAGGAATGGCATGGGGTACCACTCTGGGAGGCAAAGGAAGGCCCTCAATCTCTGGTTGAACTGCAGTCCTCTCCTGAAGGATAGGAGATGGAGAAAAATTCTCCGGTGAGGCTATTAACACCTTCCGAGTAATAGAAGGGGAAAGTACAATCTCGGTCTCATCCGGAATTGCAGCTGTGTACTGGGGATAAACTCTGGTCATGGGTGCCATTCTGGAAAAGATAAGGATAAATAATAAATCATCGGGTTGTAAGGCAGTCTATCATCCTATACAAATACTGGTGAGTATAAAAACAACTGAAATTAACCATAAAGCGTTAATATTCTAAAGATGATCAAAAATTGAAAGTTTAAAGCACGACTGTCAATAACACTGAAATCCAAGCACACTATATATCTATAAGAATTTTAATCTCGATATGATCTAAGTTGATCAATTACAGGATGAATCGAGGTTTGGCAAGATGGAGAACGAGGTCATTGAAGTCTAGGCACGAGTATCCAAGACTTGAAATCCATGTCACAATTGAATTAATTCAATTGAATAAGGTTCTAAACATTGGATGATAAGGGAATGACCAAGTCAACTGGTCGCGATCAAGGGTTTAGAATTTAACACTATTGAAATCCTAAAGAATACTGCGAGAATATAGAAATAATTCAATATCCTTTTTGGATAAGGTAGCTAAACGTGATACCCTGGGTTGACCTATTAAGTACAGTGCCTTGTCTTTCTGAATATGTGAAAGACAAAAGTAAAAGAGTTCAAAGACGATGCTATTGAGTACAATACGTGGTTCATAAACGATGAAAATAATTCAAGGAAATTGCCAAAGCTGTCGTGGATGAGATATATGCCCTAGAGTCTCATCCACATAGAGTAATATATGAAAGCGAACCAAAGTGCACTAGGTTGATCAGACCATCATACACCGGTTCTGATTAGACAATATGTTAGTGGGTCGACCCAATAAAATATGTCATGATCAAGCTCAAAAAAGAGATAAGCTTGCAAAACTAAGGCTAAATTAGCAACATAAGGTAATCAAAATATAAGTAAGCGAGGTAATGATGAAGAAGAAAAATAGTCCAAGATCATTAACTAAGCTGGTCAAGCAATCAAGATAAGGTACAAGATTAAGCATTTAAGGAAACAAGAAGAACACCATCACATGTTGGGTCGAAAGAATTGAGTCATGGTTGGATCTCGAATTTAAGTCAGAAAGTAATTTAGTATCATGGTAAGGGTTCAAGAGGTGACAACTAATATAAGAATAAAGAAAATCAAGTTGGAGCATGAAATAAATTAAATTAAGAATTCAGTGAAATAATTTAGGGACACAGTACTAAAGGTGAATACTGTTAAGGAATGATCAAATACAAACGGTTAGAAGGTCACAATAAAAGATCTAGATTTGAGGAAAGGTTGAGTAAGTTAAGATTGAAATACAGTCCCATAGTTTGGCAGACGACTAACAACACTGGAGTATATACTACTATCATAGTCATGAGTGATATGGCAATTAGTGTGGAACACATCTATCTCATTAAGGTTACCTTGGTGGCCTACCATTACATTCCTTTAAAAAGAAATTTCAAAATAACTACCTCAATTTGTATTCACTCTAAGCCTTCCAATATCACGATTAACATTTAAATCCTTTTCATAAACCTCATAGTAACTTTTATCACATTACTACTAACCTTTCCAAAATTTAACATTTCAATCCAACTTTAAACTCCAGAGTTAATGAATCATGAATCCATAAAATTCTATATCACTTCATAACTTTAAAAACTCCCAATTTGTCTCAAATAATCCTCAAAATAGACACTCAGCATATTACGGCAATCTAGCATTACAACTCAGTATTTTAACGCACTTATCAACCATAATTTCTCTTTCCAAGTCATTAAAACATAATCACTACTTCTTAAACCAAAATCTAAATAGATTTTTAAATCTTCAATCAATTGACACGATTCCAAATTTTCGAGATTTTTTTTTCAAAACAATCGTTTTCATATCTTCCCGATCTTCTAAACCAAAAATTTTAATATCATTACTTCCACTTAAATTTGAAATTCAATAATCATATACATCGCAACTTGTACGACTCAATTTAATAGTTCATACTGCCACCCCCTTTTTTTTGATCATTTATCAAACCAATCTATATACGTTCAAAGATGTATAATCATAATCCAATAATTCATGAATCACATCAATTCCTGAAATCGATTTATATAGATTCTAACTATTTTCCTCCAGTATCAAAATATAATTTTATAATCCTTTGGTGATTACTACTTAGAATCTTCAAGATAAATTTCCTTGGTAATCTCCCAACTTACAAACTACTAATCATTAAATCATCCATTTAGAAAAATGGCCTTATAACTTAATCAAAGTCTCCGTGTGTTCCAATTCCTTAATGTAATCCTTCTAGCCATGTATTTGACCAATGAGTATATAGCAGTGTAGCCATCTTCCTAACCATTATTAAGTACAAGAAAGTAAGGATATTGATGAAAAGAGTTCAAACAAGATACAAGAATTAAGGGAGGAATGGATTAAAAATAAGAGAAAATAAAATTTAAATCGAAGCTCAAAATGAGATTCTCAAGGGTCTTCCCAGGAATCTCTCAGGAAATTCTAATAGTGATTGAGTATCCTCTCATTCTAACACCTTACTTCCTATCCTCTATAGCAGGCTCGTAGTAATACAACTAAATTGTCGTACTACTACGACATCGCACTAATACGAATCTGGTCCTACATGGACCAAAGGGATGAAATCATGTCTCTTTAACTATCTTGAAGACAGATCAACAAGGAATCAATTACTGAAAAAAACAAAATCATCAAGGAGGACAGTTGTTTTCAAAAGAAGACAATTAACAGCAAGAATTTGATAGAGTTTTCCTAATATGATTGAGTACCTTAACTTATATCCTATATCCTATTGCAGGCTGTAATGATACTCTAGTTCGAGTACCACTACGAATCACACTAGTTGTGATTGAGAGACCTGCATGGGCCACCACTAAAAATGTGTCACGACCCGCACCCAGTGTAAGGGCACGAGAAGTAACGAACGCCCAGCCTACGTCGCAGTGTCGGCGGTAGAACGCTGTCCTGAGTGTAACACCCAGTTTTTCAGATAAGGGTAATTTTGAAATTTTATAATTATAATTATTATTTATTGATTATTATTTTATATTATGATGTTTGGTAATTTTTAATCATTTTAAACTATTTAAAATTATGACTTGTGATTTTGACATTTTACTATTGTTTGGTTTTAATTTCGAGGAATTTGTCACTCCCAGTTTTCAGAAACAGGGATATTTTTGTTATTTTATATTTTTTGAAATATTTTTGAATTTTTTTTATTATTTATGATATTGTTTTGGGATTATTTGAGCCGGATTCGAATTTCAGCTCAATCCGACTTGAAACGGGGATCCGGGGGTAGTGTTGACTTTAGTGGACCCACACATTAGTTAGCCATGGCCCACATGATAGAAATATTTAGTTAGAGGTTAGGCTAATTATTATGGATAAGGTTAGTATGATTAGAGACTTTAGAATGACTAATTTAGACCCAACCAATTAGCCCTTTTCTAATACTAATAGAATAGGTTAGTGGAGGCATTTTGGACCTTACCATAATAGGACAAATAGCCCCATATGGCCAGCCACTTTGGGAGAGGATAGGCTCAAGTTAATTTCATTATTCTCATCCACACTCTCTCTCTCTTGTTCTTCCCCAAATTTCTAGAGAGCAATCCCTAGCAATTTCTCCACCAAATCCTTCTATTTCGCTACCAAATCTTCTTCTTTCTTCTCCATTCTAGCCAAGGAGGAAGCTACCCATGTTTGGGAGGATTCGGAGCTCGTTCGTGTCCTTTGGAATCTCTACGTGTCGGTGTCGCTCCGGGAAGGCTTTTTTTCGATTCGATCTACCGGAAGGTATAAATCCCTTCTCCTTTTCATTTCCTCATGCATATAGGTCTATTTTGAACCCATAGGAATGACCCCCATGGTTGTATCTCCATTTGTGTCTATTTTGTGTCCATTTGGAGGTCATAGGAGTGTCCTTTGTGTTGTGGTTGTGTCCATGTGGGAAAACCCCAAATTTGGACACACTATGTGTTGTTGTTATGTATGAATGAATTATTACATGTTTAATCTCATATTTTTGTATTGGAGATGTGTTCTATAGTGTCTCATATATATTAGTGTAGAGAGTGAGTTCTTGATATATGTTATATACTTGTGTTCTTTTCTCTCAAACTATCCAAATTCGTCATAATTTTTATCCACGTTTTTAGTAGCAATAGCAACTTATAATGTCATAACTTTTAGCTTAAAACTTCGATTTATCTCCTCTTTTTTTTAAAAGAACCGTATCGAAGTTAGCTTTCCAAATAATATTTTAATAAGCCAAATTCTTTCTGTAACTTTCTGTAGAATTATTTGAGTGTCACTGTACGAAAGACGAATGTGTTTCGATATTTTTGTGATTTCGGGAGCTTTCGGACACAAAAATGCGATCCGTTTGAAGTTTCGGAAAGCTAACATGAAGTACTACAACATACTTTAATCCTAGAATTTAGTGAATGCCCAATTGGTACAGTATTAGTTTTAAGTAAAAGAGTGACTATACGGTATATGCATTTTGTGTAACCTATAAGCCTATGTAGTATAGATATTAAATGAATATAGAGTATGTAATACATAATATGTTAGATGAATGAAATTATATATATTTATATATCCTATTTATTAGTATATATATGGTTGAATACAAGCATGTAGGAATGCAATTAATGTAATATATGTAAGCAATGCATAAATGCATGAATGAAAGAATGATATACAATGCATGCATGAAAGTATATAATGCTAGATATAAATGCAAGGTATATATGTAATGATAGATATGAATGCATAATGTATAAATATTGTAAATGCAATATTAGATTTCATATGTAGATAGAACCAATGCATAGCTGATATTAGATTGAATGTTAGTTCATTTTAGGTTGTTCGAACACTGAACTGTCCATGTAAGCAATATACCTTCCTTTTCCTATTGCCAAGCCAATTTTAGTTTTCAATATAGTGGAATGTCTATGAATGTAATGTTAACCTTCAATCCCTTAATTCGAAATGTTAGTTAATTTCAGTATTAGACAATGCATGAGCTGTATGCATATGGAATGTTGGCTTAATGGCAGATTTCAGATAACATGGTTCATTTTATGTGGTTAGTTACACCAGTTTATGGGATAGCTCACTTTAGTTTATATGTAAATGTGGAACTAAACTGAGAATGAACTTCACCCTCTGCACAAGGACACCCCACTCTATATCAACCACCATGCCATGTAACCCTTCTCTAAATGATTGCTATAATATATAGATTTACGTAAAGTATAGATGCATGCTAGTTATAACTTAAATAGTCTCTACTCTAATGTATATAGATGTATACTTGTAGCCATGGATGTTAAGTATAATACATGTGTAATGTAGATGGGTTAGCTTTGTGCCATGTGTTGTGTAAACTCATAACTAGTATTGATTCTCTTTTCATGTACACCTCCATGTTCACACACACACACACATAGCTTTACAGGTTAGTTCTTTTCTCTTTATATAATATATTATATATATATATATATATATATATATATATATATATATATGTTGAATATGCATGAATGTGATGTATCTTGATATGTGACTTGTGTTGGCTTGTATAGCCTTGGATTTGTATGGTGTGTACTAGCTAGGGTAGACTGGTTAGGCCTAGTGAGACTTCATTGAGTCTATGTTGACCTAGCATTGACTAGATAGTTGACTAGAGTTGACCAAGTGTTAACTTTAGCCTAGTTTGACCTAGACAGCATGTAGATGCATTGTAGCAGTCTATTTCCTTATTAGACATGTTGTAACTTGTGTTGCTCTGATTAGGAGACAGACACCTTTCCTCAGGCAGTACATTTACTTCAGACATTCAGATACGAGGCGAGTACATTCTCTGATCGTTTCATACTTGTCACGAATTATATTCTCGCTCTAGATTACTTTTACTTGATGCTGTCACGTTATCATCACGGACTGGTACTATACGGATCTCTTCTTGGGATGTTATCTCCCTTAGCGGACGCATCGGATACTTTATGACATGTGTTTCATATACATCATGTATTCCTTGCTTCTGCGTTATTCATGTACACTCATGTTCTTTCATGTACGTTCATGTACTCTCATGTTCTTTCATGTACGCTCATATTTCCTCATGTGTTTTTGTATAACCAAAATATTATGTCCGTAACGTAACTTGAATAGATCCCTGTGTATTGATTGTGGGTAGGGGTGAGTATAAATGGTCATGTGATTTACCTATCATGTACACTCTGTTACTTTTCATGTTCATCATGTACAACCTAAGCCAATTACATGCCATCTCGTACTCTAAATCACTAGTCACTTACAGTTCTTACTTATCATATATATATTTCCAGTTATCAAATATCTCTCATGTTTTCATGTACATCTTCTTACAGCGTTTTATGTATCTTACTCTATTGCCTGCTTTATATTTCCTGACATGATATGAACTGCATGAGATGTATTGTGCTCGCTCCTGTCCTGAATGGACCTGTTGATAAATTTTACAGATAGCCTGGGATTGCCTGCTAGCCTAGAGGAGACACAGTAGAGGTTGTTAGATAGTTATTTTATTTTGTCTGGAGTTGTATTTACTTTGTGGTTTACTGTATTGAGTTTTGAGATATATTTCTGGGTTTATGTATCTTAGACACTTAGACTTCTATATCCTGTATCTCTTTTGGATTTCATGTTTTATCTATCTTTATCATGCTCTACCTTAGATGTGATTGAGACTGTATCTGCTATGTCACCCCCATTCGGGAGTATAAACTGCTTAGCCTTATACTGTTAGATGCATGAGACCTAGGACAGCGTTCTACCGCCGACACTGCGGCGTAGGCTGGGCGTTGTTACGTTCTCGTGCCCTCACTCTAGGGTACGGGTCGTGACACGTTTTTAGTGGTGGCCCATGCAGGTCGAGTTTATGTAGTGGTATTCGAACTAGAGTATCACTACAGCCTGCAGTAGGATTATGATATTTTGGAGGTACTCAGTCACATTAGGAAAAACTCTTAATCAGATTCCTTTTTGTCAAAAATTGTTGCTTATGACTTCCCTTGAATATAAACTGTCCTCCTTTGAATTTTTTGCTTCATTCTCAGAAATTGCTTCTTGTTTGATCAGTTTTCATGATGGTTATGAAGACACGATCTTATCGCTTCGGTTCGGGGGATACTATCGAAAGGCTGGCCACCTCTCGTCCTGTTCATCAGGGCCTCGAGACCGCAGCTTCTGTTGTGCCGACTCAGATTGGCATTTCTGCTACATTGGAAGTGCACCTCCGTCTGTACAAAGACTTTTCCCTTCGTTTCCAGTTTCTCTCAACAGCAGCGATTCATGCAGCATCAGCAGCAGAGATTTGTGCAGTATCAGCATCAGGCTGGAGGATACCAGCAGGGCGAGCTATCGTCAGGACAGTCGAGGATGCACAGACCGTTGAAGATCTTGCAGCAAGTTACATTTTTTTCAATTCTATTCCCGCAATTGTCTTTTATAATTACTTTGAAATCCGATTCCATCTGTTCCTTGTTGATTGATTAATTTTGTCATGTTACTCTTTTGTGTGTTTGTTTTTTTTCTTCTGAGAAAATCATATGGGCTAGGTCGCCTAAATCATAGAATCTAGAATCCTCGATAGTCGTGTTAGTTGGCATAGTAAGGACATGTAGTCAGATTTTGGATGTATTCTCGGGTATAGAAATTTAAGGTTTTCGTCGTCGCATGCGGTAGTACAAAAATTTTAAATACCATGAACCTAGAGGTACGTACCTTAGTCAAGGACTCTGTGATTATCGTAGCCTTGCTCACTAGCATGATGAAGACTCTGGACAACATAATTTTGGACAGACGCATATGATTAACAGATTGTATCTTGAGAAGGTTCAAACATCATACCCTTTTGATTGTTATAAATGACTTAGGAGTAGGGATATTTAGTTTTGTAGAGCTTATTCATTGGTAGTTCCTTCATAGTATAATGGTATGATGACTTGTAGAGTCTCTGTACCCTAGAGGTGATAGTTATCATTGGTGTTAGAATAGTAACCCATTGCAGATAATTCTCCTGTATCTATAATACCAACCAGTTACACATAGGATGTTAGTATGCCTTACATCCTTGATGATTATTACTACTTTCCCTTACCTTTTCCAGTGAGACACCCATGACCAGTGCCTGCCTTTGAGTATAGTTGTAGTTTCACCTAAGACCGAGAGGTCTATTTGCATAGATAGATTGCAGATGATATTGGCATATGGGATATAGGTTAGTTGGTATCTATAGGCCATTGTGTATAGGGTTATAAACATGTTGTTTAGCCTATACTTGGTTCAGTTTTCCATTTTAGTTAAGTTCTCTTCGTGTTGAGTTCCTTTGTGTTGATCACCTTTATAGGCAGTGTGCAGACCCTTCACTAGATACCATGTCTCCTTGATTCAGACCATTCATCCTTAGCCTAGTTCTAAGCATTGTTTCAGACCCTTATAAGTTTAGTCTGCCTTAACCCTTGGTTGATCAGTCATGTATATATATAGATGAATACTTAGGATATATGTGATGGGTTGTTGTTCTTGAGCATATATATATATATATATATATATATATATATATATATATTATATATATATATATATATATATATATATATATATAATATTTTTTTTTATTTTTTATATATATATATATATATATATATATATATATATATATATATATATATGGTATTTGGTATTCATGTGCTTAGCTTGTAGGTATTTAGTTATAGGTGACTTGATAGGATTGGAAAGTTAAGAGCTAGTCTATTATAGAGTTTCTCTTTTGCTAAATTCTAGTTGCCAACACCTAAATAGCTAGCATAGGTAAAACCCTAAGAAGTTGACCAGTTGATGACCAAGTACTTGGATGTTGAGAAATTGACTAGTGATTGACCCTTGACTATGTTTGACATAGAAGGGGGTGCGATCATCTTAATTTCGAGGACAAAATTTTTATAAGGTGGGTAGGATTGTAACACCCAATTTTTTAGATGAGGGTAATTTTGAAATTTTGTAATTATAATTATTATTTATTGATTATTATTTTATATTATGATTTTGGTAATTTTTAATCATTTTTAAACTATTTAAAATTATGACTTATGATTTTGACATTTTACTATTGTTTGGTTTTAATTTCGAGGAATTTGTCACTCCCAGTTTTCAGGAACAGGAGTATTTTTGTTATTTTGTATTTTTTGAAATATTTTGAAATTTATTTTATTATTTTGATATTGTTTTGGAATTATTTGAGTCGGGTTCGAATTTCAGCTCAATCCGACTTGAAACGGGGATCCGGGGGTAGTGTTGACTTTAGTGGACCCACACATTAGTTAGTCATGGCCCACATGATAGAATATTTTAGTTAGAGGTTAGACTAATTATTATGGATAAGATAGTGTGATTAGAGACTTTAGAATAACTAATTTAGCCCCAACCAATTAGCCCTTTCCTAATACTAATAGAATAGGTTAGTGGAGGCATTTTGGACCTTACCATAATAGGACAAATAGCCCCATATGGCCAGCCACTTTGGGAGATAGGCTCAAGTTCATTTCATTATTCTCATCCACACTCTCTCTCTCTTGTTCTTCCCAAATTTTTAGAGAGCAATCCCTAGCAATTTCTCCACCAAATCCTTCCATTTCGCCACCAAATCTTCTTCTTTCTTCTCCATTCTAGCCAAGGAGAAAGCTACCCAAGTTTGGGGATTCGGAGCTCGTTCATGTCCTTTTGGAATCTCTACGTGTCGGTGTCGCTCCGGGAAGGCTTTTCTTCGATTCGATCTACCGGGAGGTATAAATCCCTTCTCCTTTTCATTTCCTCATGCATATAGGTCTATTTTGAACCCATAGGAATGACCCCCATGGTTGTATCTCCATTTGTGTCCATTTTGTGTCCATTTGGAGGTCATAGGAGTGTCCTTTGTGTTGTGGTTGTGTCCATATAGGAAAACCCCAAATTTGGACACACTATGTGTTGTTGTTATGTATGAATGAATTATTACATGTTTAATCTCATATTTTTGTATTGGAGATGTGTTCTATAGTGTCTCATATATATATATTAGTGTAGAGAGTGAGTTCTTGTATATTATGTTATATACTTGTGTTCTTTTGTCTCAAACTATCCAAATTCGTCATAATTTTTATCCACGTTTTTAGTAGCAATAGCAACTTAGAAATGTCATGACTTTTAGCTTAAAACTTCGATTTATCTCCCATTTTTTTAAAAGAACCGTATCGAAGTTAGCTTTCCAAATATATATTTTAATAAGCCAAATTCTTTTTACAACTTTCTGTAGAATTATTTGAGTGTCAGTTACGAAAGACGAATGCGTTTCGGTATTTTCGCGATTTCGGGCGCTTCCGGACACGAAAATGCGATCCGTTTGAAGTTTCGGAAAGCTAACATAAGTACTACAACATACTTTAATCCTAGAATTTAGTGAATGCCCAATTGGTACAGTATTAATTTTAAGTAAAGAGTGACTATACGGTATATGCATTTTGTGTAACCTATGAGCCTATGTAGTATGGATATTAAATGAATATAGAGTATGTAATGCATAATATGTTAGATGAATGAAATGATATATAATTAATATATCCTATTTACATTAATGTATATATATGGTTGAATACATCGTGTAGGAATGCAATTAATGTAATATATGTAAGCAATGTATAAATGCATGAATGAAAGAATGATATACAATGCATGCATGAATATATAATGAATGCTAGATATAAATGCAAGGTATATATGTAATGATAGATATGAATGCATAATGTATAAATATTGTAAATACAATATCAGATTTCATATGTAGACATAGAACCAATGCATAGCTGATATTTAGATTGAATGTTAGTTTATTTTAGGTTGTTCGAACACTGAACTGTCCATGTAAGCATATATACCTTCCTTTTCCTATTGCCAAGCCAATTTTAGTTTTCAATATAGTGGAATGTCTATGAATGTAATGTTAACCTTCAAGCCCTTAATTCGAAATGTTAGTTAATTTCAGTATTAGACAATGCATGAGCTGTATGCATATGGGATGTTGGCTTAATGGCAGATTTCAGATAACATGGTTCATTTTATGGTTAGTTACACCAGTTTATGGGATAGCTCACTTGTAAATGTGGAACTAAACTGAGAATGAACTTCACCCTCTGCACAAGGACACCCCACTCTATATCAACCACCATGCCATGTAACCCTTCTCTAATGATTGCTATAATATATGTAGATTTATGTAAAGTATAGATGCATGTTAGTTATAACTTAAATAGTCTCTACTCTAATGTATATAGATGTATACTTGTAGCCATGGATGTTAAGTATAATACATGTGTAATATAGATGTGTTAGCTTTGTGCCATGTGTAGTGTAAACTCATAACTAGTCTTGATTTCTCTTTTCATGTACACCTCCATGTTCACACACACATAGCTTTACATGTTAGTTCTTTTTTCTTATATATATATATATATATATATATATATATATATATATATATATATATATATATAATGTTGAATATGCATGAATGTGATGTATCTTGATATGTGACTTGTGTTGGCTTGTATAGCCTTGGATTTGTATGGTGTGTACTAGCTAGGGTAGACTGGTTAGGCCTAGTGAGACTTCATTGAGTCTATGTTGACCTAGCTTTGACTAGATAGTTGACTAGAATTGACCAAGTGTTGACTTTAGCCTAGTTTGACCTAGACAGCATGTAGATGCATTGTAGCAGTCTATTTCCTTATTTTAGACATGTTGTAACTTGTGTTGCTCTGATTAGGAGACAGACACCTCTCCTCAGGCAGTACATTTACTTCAGACATTCAGATACGAGGCGAGTACATTCTCTGATCGTTTCATACTTGTCACGAATTATATTCTCGCTCTAGATTACTTTTACTTGATGCTGTCACGTTATCATCACGGATTGGTACTATACGGATCTCTTCTTGGGATGTTATCCCCCTTAGCGGACGCATCGGATACTTTATGATATGTGTTTCATGTACATTATGTATTCCTTGCTTCTGCGTTATTCATGTACACTCATGTTCTCTCATGTTATTTCATGTGCGTTCATGTACTCTCATATTCTTTCATGTACGCTCATGTTTCCTCATGTGTTTCTTGTATAACCAAAACATCATGTCCGTAACGTAACTTGAATAGATCCTTGTGTATTGATTGTGGGTAGGGGTGAGTATAAATGGTCATGTGATTTACCCATCATGTACACTCTGTTACTTTTCATGTTCATCATGTACAACCTAAGCCAATTACATGCCATCTCTTACTCTAAATCACTAGTCACTTACAGTTCTTACTTATCATGTATATATTTCTTGTTATCAAATATCTCTCATGTTTTCATGTACATATTCTTACAGCGTTTCATGTATCTTACTCTATTGCCTGCTTTATATTTCCTGACATGATATGAACTGCATGAGATGTATTGTGCTCGCTTCTGTCCTGACTGGACCTATTGATAAATTTTACAGATAGCCTGGGATTGCCTGCTAGCCTAGAGGAGACACATTAGAGGTTGTTTAGATAGTTATTTCATTTTGTCTGGAGTTGTATTTACTTTGTGGATTACTGTATTGAGTTTTGAGATGTATTTCTGGGATTATGTATCTTAGACACTTAGACTTCTATCTCATGTATCTCTTTTGGATTTATGTTTTATCTATCTTTATCATGCTCTACCTTAGATGTGATTGAGACTGTATCTGCTATGTCACCCCCATTCGGGGAGTATAAATTGCTTAGCCTTATACTGTTAGATGCATGAGACCTAGGACAGCGTTCTACCGTCGATACTACGGCATAGGCTGGGCGTTGTTACGTTCTCGTGCCCTCACTCTAGGGTGCGGGTCGTGACACTGAGTCATCATATCTAACACAATCTAAAAAAACTATGAATAGAGAGTAAAATAATACGTAACTCAATCACAATACTAAGATGGAATAGAAACAGAATCTCAAGAGAGTCACAATAAAAGTCTAGGTGTAAACCACCAGAAATAATCTCAAGTACAACTCATAAAGTCTCAAACAGAAAATACAAATAAGTACTAAGTCTCAGCTAGACTATGGGCAAGTCCTCAGCGACTGTGGGATCCTCCTGTGGGTCCACGTCGCCAGTGTCATCTAAGCCAATGCCATAATAAGTAGGACAATACTCCTCATCATCACCTGTAAAATTTTCAACATGCCCAGTCAGGACGAAACGAGCACATATCTCTCACAACAGTTCATATCAGGAATGGACATATAAAGCAAGCTATAGAAAACTATACATGAATCGCTGTGAAGAGAAATCAACAAGAGAGAAGATATAACTGAGATATAATATGATAAGTAAAGAATATAACCTTCTACGTGAATCAGAGCATGAATTGGTTATGTAAACAGCTTGGGTTGCACATGGATACAGCTATGGAATGCACATGGATAACTACTAGAGATAATGATCACATAACCAACTACACTCTCCCTGCCCCCAACCAATACACAAGGATCAAAGCATGTTATGTTATTGCACATGGATAACAACTACTGTATACATAGAGCTCATATGGTTATGAGTGTACATGAATAACATATGAGTGCACATGGATAAATGTGAATACATGGAGTACATGATGACCATGATAAAGTACATGAACATGACATACTCGATGTATCCGAGGGGATAATATCACATGAAAAGATCTAGAGGGTACTAATCCGTGTGAACGTCGTGTCAGCATCAAGTATACTAGTCTATAACAAGAGTACATATCCGAAGAAGCATAAAAGATCAGAGAATGTACTCGCCTGGCAATCCGAACTGCTGATGATGACAAGTGACTGGACTGGAGTAATAAGATCCTATTTAAAACAACCACATGTCATAATACAATCTAAAATATCATAAGGAAAGCCTTCAATGCAATTTCTACATGATTTGGGGCAATCTAAGTCAAAGTCAACCTTGGGTCAACTTTGGTCAACCAAACTAGTCAACTAGGTCAAAGTTTTGGTCAACTAGTCTATAAGTCAATTTTTAGGTCAATACTAGTCCTAGAGTTGATTTTGGGTATTGAGTTGGTGGTATCTTAGGTTTTCAAGCTAAAGGTGAAAATTGCTATCTTAGAGTATCAATACCAATTATCAAGATACGTGTCCTACATATCAATTACCAATGTGCATCCTAATACCAAAATCCTACCAACTATTAATACACTCAAAATCAGATTTCTATCCTAACTAATACACAATACATGTAAATCTCTATTTACCAAACCTCTATTTTAACTATCAACCAACCATTCCTAACTAAACCTCAACAAACAATCAACTAACTGATCTAAACTAACTAACTAAACTATCAACTAACTTAGCATTAACCCCAAATCCTAACTAACAAGTAAACTGAACTCAGAAATCCTACAATCAAACCCATTCATAACAGTTATAGAAAAATACCTATCTCTAAATCTCAGTTATAGGAAATCTAGCTATCTCCTTTGATATCCTATTTAGGTACAACCCAAATACCCTATATCTCAACCAACTCGAATCATAGCCTATCCATCATGCAACTAATAGGTATTCTTAGGCAGGGCATATAGGATTCTGTAGGTTCAGAAATCACATTAAAAACTGAACAGGAAATAGAACAAAAGGAAAAAACTTAAAACAGTAAGACTGAAACCTACTCGATACCTATGGCTAACCCAAATTCGAATACAACCCTATCTCTTGATACAACTAGCAAGTAACCTCCTAGATAGGTCTTATAGAATCTGAAGGTTGGGTTTTATACAAGAATTAACAATGGATCGAAACTGGACAGAACACAATCACTAAACAGAACAAAAAAGAAAACAAACTAAAACTGGAAAATTCTGAACCTAATAACCCGATTTGAACACAGCCCTATCCTTGATGCAACTAACATATAATCTCCTAGATATGGTCATATAGGACCTGTAGGTTGTGTTTTTTTTTAAGCAATACATTCGGAAACAGATGGGAACAAGTCCAAATCACTGAACAGAAAAACTAGAAATTCAAGAAACCCGATACTCACAGTACAAAGCCTAACATGACCTAAACATCGAAAAAAACCCAATGATGCTCAAACCCAAAGGTTGGTAAAGTGTCAAGTGTTCGAACATGAGGTGCAGGTGTCATTGTGTCCAAGAAATAGGACACGAAGTGTCCAGGACACTCGTGAATTAAAACTGAGATCCAGTTCTCGTGCACGCGTGTCACGCGACCTAGGGCTCGACACAGATCAAATTAGGACACGTGGTTGCTCATACACGTAGCCCACCTATAGGGCTACACGTCCACGTGTCTGCACTGGACTCTCGACACGTGTCCGAGTCGCACGAAGTGCGTATCGGACGCCGTAATCTCACGCGCGCGCGACAGGCTGAAATCGATGCTACGTCGATTTCTCCTCCGATTCTCCACGAAACCCCACCAAAATTTATGAGCAACATGTCAGTCATGGCCCCTACCCACTCATAAATTTTTGTGCGTCGAGTCGTCGTGTCCAGCGAGAACGGACACGGCAGCAGCAGGACACGCGCGCGGTCCCCGTACTGCACGTGCGTGTCCAGTTTTGGACACGAAATATGTCGATTCTAGCACAAACCTAGGGTTTAGGAATCCATACATCTAGGTCTATCAATTCGTGAAATTAGTTTACAAAAAATAACAGTATTGAAATCTAAGAGGCAATTCATCGAACACGTTAAACCCTAATTCGATACGTGTCCGATACACCTATCAAACGGACACAAAACTTAACCAAACTTCATGGGTGGATCTAGGGTACCTAGATGCATGCTACCCTACCATGAAGAAAAATCAGGAGAAAATCTAGTGTTTAGGTGTTTACCTATTGAGAGTTGAAGTATCAAAGAAACTGACTCCTCGATCGATGAGACGACCAGTTTCCACCAAGCAAATGCCTCCAACTCCTTGCTAGCAATGCTCCAGAAAATTCTCCTCCTTACCATGATCACAACGCACTTCGTTTGAAGTGAAACGGAGGTCAGATGAAAAAGTTAGGGTTTTGGAGAGCTGGAAACTAGGGTTTTGTAAAGGGGGTGTCCATACTAATACAATGCTTATATAGAAAAGGGGGTTTCCTGTTTTGGCCGGCCAGGCTACTCCTACTAGGGTTAGGGTTGGTTCATGGGCCCCTCTACTCTATCTAAGTTGAGTTAAGCCCACTAACAGAAAGGCTAAAAAGGCTAATTAATTAAATAGTCTAAAAATGGTCAAATGGCCTTCTAAATTAAACCAAGGTATAAAATAAATTCTAATTAGCTAGATGATCATCATATGTCATGGTTAGTCTCTAATGTGGATTTTCTAAAGTTAAACCAAAAGCTAAATCAAACACAAGTCAATAATATCTAGAAAATCACAGAATGACTAAAATGGCTAAAATGACTAAAATACCCTTATTTCAAAAAGTGGGTGCTACACACACAGTCCAAACATGACTGTATCACAAATAGACACAAACACACGATCCCGACCTTAGGCCAACCACCAAAATTTAACTAAGACTAAACGAGTATAATTTAAGGGAAACAAAGTAATACCTGGTCGACGAATCTATATCCAAAATTGAAACACTCCTTCAGCACAGACACAAGCCTTGCGTGTCCAAATCACTGCTCTGGTCCTGACTTGGTCATTTTATCGAATAGGAAGTGAGCAGTAGTACACGATCACAATCTCTAATCTCTTCTGTTCTTCAAACCAAGAATTTACAAGAAAACTCAGATCTCATAGACCCCCCAATCAATCTTCACAATTTGAACCCAAGGAAAAACTTAATCAATAATATTGGAATCAAAAATCCACTCGAACTTACCTAACTCGAGCTTATCGATCGTGTCGGCCAATAACTTGATCGAGCAGTTCTAATGATCTGCCAAAAGAATTAATTCAAAAACTTCAAGAAAATGGAAGGATCGATGATCAATTCTTAGCTTAGTCATCAATAACTCACTAATTGTTTCCTCATCCTCAAGGAAGAGTGCTGGTTGCAAAGGATTGAACGAAGTCTGACGTCAATTATCGAAAACTACACTGAAGGAGAACGACAGATCGATCAAATCAGATCTAAGAAAAATCAACCATCAATTCTTCAAGAATACTCACTTTCTGGTCAGATCTCGATTAGAGAGTTAACCATACTCATAGATCCGTCACTGTCGATTTGTCGGGAAGGAGAAGAACATCCACCGTCATGTTGTCCTGCTAGTGGCGAGCAATACCGTTGCGATCGTGGTTGTCGTAGTGGACCGTTGCTTCTGTGGCCATCGCCATCACTGGTTTTCTAGAAAGAAAAAGGAGTAGGAGGAAAAAGAGTTGCTCTGTGAGTATGATTGGAATTGGAATTACTTAACAGAGTTTGGGGAGATTTATAGTATGAGAATTGAAATGGCGGGAATTGATGATGGTGGTGATGCTACAGTGCCAAACGGTTAGAAATGGAGTAAAAAATTTAAAAATTTGTTGCATCAAGGAACACTGTTGTTCCTTTGATTTGAATTCAAAATAGATATAATTATGGGCCTGATGAGTTGGGCCAATTGAGCTGAGCTTACCAACTCAATTAAAGAAAAAAGAAAAGAAAATTAATAAAAGAGAATTACTATTTCCAAAAAAAATAATATCTAAAGATTAAATCAAAGAGAATAACCTGGAAAATATTATATATTCCAAAAATATGGAAGGTGGGGTTATACAAGCACCCAAAACCTGGTATTATTGTTATATCTTGATTGTTGAGAGGCTCGTCTACTGATAACTTATGATCGCTGATTCAGTGAATTCTTGTGAACCAGAGGGCCTAGCATTGATTATAGTGATTAGCTTAGTATCTGGTGATCGTCATTCCTGACATAATATTTATCCCATATCGTAGATGGAAGACTCCTGATAGATTGATCCGGTGGATAGACTGACTTGATAATTAGGGCTGTAGGCTCCCATGTGTACTTGAGATGCTATTATAGTAGAGATTTCGACAGTATACCTGACCTGATATCCATGCCACGATGTGGGCAGATGACATCATGTGACTGACTAAGTTGTTCTTGTTCCTGACATGACTGCGTGTATCCGTGCTATGATTTTCAGCTTACCCTTTGAGGTACTGGCCCTGCTATTGCACTGAGGTGCTATTTCCCTGAATATATGGCACTACGGTGCCATCATGATATTTTAGTTATATGATATAATTACCTACACGGGTACCCTGGTAGTTAGCCTATAGTCTTAGCATGGTCAGGATTGATTGATTGCTTGTTGCATAACATTAAGAATGAATCACAACTGGGACTCTAGGTGCCGAGGTTGATTCTTACTTAGCGTTCTCGTATTGAGGTACGACGTCTAGGAGGATGATCATGTAACCACGACATGCGATTTCGAATAACTGTAGGGATAATCTAGGTAACTTAAACTGGTAGAAGCATTGGGAGGAAACAGAATTTCGAGGTCGTGCAGTACTAGTCCACTTATTTTGGCTGGCCGCCACAGATATTGTTACTGTCTGCATTAGAGGATGGCAGTATCCGACTACTTTATGTACTATATACTATATACTTGTCTTGCTCGTACGGTGGCCTTACGAGGGACCGGTGCTTATCTAGTCTTGTTATATCTGACACCGCTAGCTAGGTTGGATCGGCACGATTTGAGGATTCATATATTTTGCATTGTTGGGGTAACCCAACCTCCACATAGAAAGTCGTAGGCATTTCAGTGGCTGCTTATTCACTTAAATTGTTTGGCTTGTTGCTTGCAAAGCTGGCTGATATCGAGTTCTAGTTAGCGATGCAGGTATTATTGGATGTTAGAAAAATTATGATAATTGTTGATTATTTAGCTACATTAGTTGTTGTTTGTTATCGTGCGTTGGTACCGCATGATCCCTACCCTCATTTGTTGTTCATATATATTATTCTTGTCATATATTTTATCCTGCTGGCTTTTTTTTTGCCCGTCCTTGAGCCCTCCTTTCTAGTACTTGCTGCGGTTGGCTTGACCAACCCTGGATTATTTCTAGATTTCCAGTGACCGACCTTGTGGATCTTCCAGAATTGACTTGGAGGATGTGCTTCTGTTCCAGACCATGAGAGGAACTGTGGGAAGGTATTATTGTCTACATTTTTATCTTATACTGTAGACTTCATGATTATCATATGATCTGCTTTCCATATGGTTCTCTCTCTTGATGGTTATTTCATTATTTTTGCCTATGGATATGAGATCAGATTTAGGCCATAGATTGATTGCATACTAGGATACCCAACAAGATTGACAGCCGTAATCGCCGTATGACGTATTCGTACCTTATGCGGTGTAGCTAGCCTACGACCGTCCCCGTATTTCGATACTGGAGCGTGACACACAGTATGGTATGTATGTGTGGTTCGGTACCACGTAACTATTGGGTTGTAGTATGGTGCCACTGTATTTTTGGGACCAATGTGACGCCAATCGGAACATCGAATAAAAGTGTGGATATCGTGAGTATAATCTTTTTTATGAATAATGATGTGTAATGTTTTATCTCAGATTTTGTACCATGCATATGTTTTATAATTAATAACTGTTTATTAATAGTGCATGGTCATGGACAACTTGTTCCCAAGGTTATACTTTTCTTGAACAGTTGTTGGGGCACCGGAGTCAATTTGGTCTAGGAGAAAACTATGTGGAAAACGTGCTTTACACATAAGGTATTACGGGACCTTTACTGGGACTTGCTATCCGGACTGGAAGGGTGCGTCATAATACAAGAATTTTGGGACCTTCGGTAGGGCTAGCTACCTGCAAGGAAGGATCGTCATCTTACCAAAAAAATAGTCCAATATGGCTTATGGTATTTGTGACCTTCATATAGTTAGACTGCATGCTAAAATTATCTACTTGCGGACTTAACTAGCTAATTGTGAAAACGAGTTCACACACACACACACACACACACACACACACACACATATATATATATATATATATATATATATATATATATATATATATATATATATATATATGTACACACACACACACACACACACACACACACACATACACACTTGTGTAGGGACACAGATTCTGACACATCTATGTATTATGATTGATATTATTGTATTGTCAGAAAATGATGGTAAGTATTGGGTTAACATCTACTATATTGAGGGACACATTTATACTTATAGACACATGCTTGCTATGACATGTAATTGATCCTAAACAAGATTAGAAAGACCACATAATATCTGTCTACACTCATTTAATCAATGTATTGATTTTTGATGACTTTTCTGATGCCACTCACTTTGCATGTCAATGTATTGACCCCTAACCCCACATGTGCAGGAAGCTGCTTGGACGTGCTGAGGCTTTGGAGCTCGGTTGGCACTTGAATTTGTTTGACTAGAGATTTTGTCTTCTGTTTATAGAGAACATAATGTATGTAACATCATTGGTTGTATTAGTTACATGAGTTGTAAGCATTGGGGGCATCGTTATTGTATTGAGATTTAGTATTTTTAATTGAGTTATTATTTGGTATACCTCTGTTGTAATTCTGCTACAAATTATCAATAAAAGAGATTCATGTTTCATGTATCTTGTGTCTATCGACTCTTCTGTTTATTTCTTCTATAATAACTTGTATTTAAGATGTGCTATCGACTGTGTTTTATTTTTGCCTTGTAAGTGCAAATTTAGGCATATACGGCATCATGCCTAGTGGCGACTTTCGGTCATGTGATGTTTTGATATATAAACATGTGTGGTTTGCTATATAGAGACATTTTTGTGACTTACTTGTTATCTCATGTACCCATTTATCTAGTATCCTAAATTAGTTATTTATCGTATCAATTCTTATTATCTTGCTTCTAATGGTTGGTATAGATGTGGGAGTAATTTTTGGATATGGAATGAGTGCCATGGAATGACCACTAGTCTTGTTGGAGATTATAACGAAACTCATTTGGCATTAAACCATGCTAAACAACAATATTTTGTCAAAACCAATAAACTGAATTGATACTTGTTGTATGATTACAAGTGCTTTATTTTATGCATTCCCGTCATTCTAGACATGTACATCGATACCATATCTTGTGATTTGAGTCGATGATCACTAGTGCATCATTGCTGAACATGCTTGTTTATGCTAGAATTGTATAAAATGGTGCATTTCCTTGTAATTGTCTTAATAGTATCAAGCATTCACGTGCTTTGACATATAAAATCGATATTCTAAATGTCCACATTTCGGGATTTATGTTAAATGAACTTAGGTTAATAAACTGGTATGATATACATAGAGACATTGGAAGGGAAGAATCCCTAGTTTCATGGCGGTCTTGTTCAACAGCTTATCATCCAAACAGAGAGAGATCTATATATCCCTCAAGGAGGAGGCAGTATATTTCCCATCTTGTCTGCCAGAATTCTATTAGAGATGTGTTAAGCCCATAGGTCCTTGTTGGACCCAACTTATACTGATTGCTTTGGCCCTTGTGCCATCAAACACATGGTCCTCCTATTTTTTTCTTCGACACCCTACGACGGTCATCCGGTTAGCAATGTTTGTTTATGGAGCTTGATTCCTAGGCATAACTAGCCTTCGAGCTTGACTTTATGTAGACTATGTTATCAGTGGATTCTCAACATGCATTAATTAGTAACTATGCTACAACCTAGGTAGCTAAGTATATTAACCCTAAGGTTTATTGTGTTTATATGTATTGTCATGTTGATTGATTTATTGGTAGCTAGTTCAGTTTTGGCATATTACTTGTGTTAACACGTTGGTCGTGCTACCTTATCTCTCTTTACTTATCACATTTTATTTTAGTTTTCTCTAGTTTGTCTTGTTTTTGTATTTTCATTTATTACTAGACTTTTCTTGTGAATTTTGACCCTTCATGGGTTGCATCTCGGATCTAGTTCCAAGTCCGAGGACCATCCAGCCATGCAACTTGATGGTGAGGAGAAGTACCAGAAGGACGTCGGCACGTGAGTGCGTTTCTTTTCCCACTCCTCTATCATTTTTGTTTAGTGCTTAACCTAGAAAATGTGTTATCATATTTCTTGGGAGCATGATCTTTTTACGTTCATGTCATGATCCGCGACCCAAATTGTTGGGCCGGACCGAGTCATGTCCAGCCTACGCTTGAGATAAAACATGGTAATCTGTTCTAAAAATAGACAATACAAGATCAAAGTGTGCTAACAGTTCTATTTGTCATATTTGAGTTAAAACATCATAAACACAAAATCATCTAGTATATAAATATGTCCCAAATACATAGCCAAGATGTAAAACTGGATACAGGTCTAGTAACAAAATACATAGTCTAAAACATGCATGTCTGCTCTCAAAAGTCTTGAACAACTAAACAAACTAGACGAGTTTTCCCGCAGGTACATCCTCGTAGGATAAGGCCTGATCCTCGATGGCGACCCCATAATAGGAATCACATAGCAACTCCTCGGTAAGTATACCTACAACGTTATCATGTCAGGACGGAAGCATGTACTGATTCTACAAACTAAATATACGAAACATGAAATGAACAGTGGTGTAATAAACATGAATCATGGCATATCACAATCTATCATGGCAAGGATATATATGTCATAGCGACAGATGTATATGTAATATTTAAAACTGGAGCAGGCACGTGATCGTCAATAGGTGTATAATATACTGTGGCACATGTAAATAAAATATACTTCCGTACAAGTGAATAAGGCGATAGATGTACATACGCACATATACAGATGGATAAGTACATACGGTGCAGTAAACATATAAAATGCAACCTAGGTCGAGTTCGGTAGTGGTGTCATGATCACGTACTTAACTATCAGTTTCTTCATAACCCAGATTCTAACATGTGAGAGATACAAAAGCAGTATAAAGCATGGTAGGTACTGAGAGCAGTATAAAGTATGTGAAAAATGTCGAGATATTCCAGAAATGACTTACAGTTTAAGTATCGATATTAACATGGTTTATACACAATTCATTATATGCAGTAAATAAAGTTCATAGAGATACTTGCCTCGTGCAAAACAAGGGTAAGTATATGAAGCTATAGATAACCGGTGTCCCGTCACGGCAAAAAGGGTATACAAACTTAGTTTTTATACTAAGCTAAATACTAGGACACTAGTGGTGTGACACGACTTTATGACTGGACACCTAGCCAAGTGATAATTTAGCATAGGAGACCAATGTAGGGTGACACAATACCTAAACCAACTTCTAGGGTCTCTATACTAAGGTTGGGTAAGGTTCCAACACTAAAATATCCCAAAATCACACATAACTTCATAAGTCGTAATTATTTAATTAATAATTCAGACTGTACACTATGATCCAACAATTATTAAGATAGGCAAAATGATCAAATATACAAAAAAATATAGTACCAAAATGATCCTTGTTAATTATAGAAATTTATACTAATTTTTTCTGGAATTTATAAACCCTTATAGATATTTATTAAAAATCAGTAAACATAAGTACCTTGAAAATGAGTTCTGCTTTCCTATTTTTTATAAAATGTCAAAAGTACTAAATAAATCATGGAAAAATTATATTAAATTAGATAAATTAACATAGTATTTAAATATAATTTTACCTAGACTTTTCCAGCAATTAAATTACATATAAAAAATTAAATACAGCAAGTTACAATTTCTGTAAAATAAATAAATAATTATTTAATATTTTATCTACGTATACGAAATTGAACCGGAGTCCAGATACGGGATCCAAAGCCATGAATCAAGTCCGATATGACTCGTACAGGCCATGAATGTATTTAGGCTCATTTAAGTCCACAGAACCCATGCCAGGTCTGGACTCAAATGGCCATAATTTACAGTTTAGAAAAATACAAATTTTAAATACATAAGTAATTAATAATAAAATAATATATTTTAATGCAGTAAAATATACATATCAATAATATTTATTGACAATAAAATAACATGTAAATATAGCATAACTATATTTGTATACATAAAAGCACAAGTATGTATATATTCAAAAGCATATATATATATATATATATATATATATATATATATATATATATATATATATATATATATATATATATATATATATATATATATATATAAATATATTAATATATATATAATATATAATATATATATATTATATATATATATTTTTATATTATATATATATATATATATTTTTTATTATATATATATATATATATATATATATATATATATATATATATACAGTATATATATACATATAAAATAAATATATATACAGTATATATAATATATATAAAATAAATATACATATATACATATACATATTTTTTTTTATATATACATATACATATATACATATATATAAATTAAAAACAAACCCAGCCCAAACCCATTGGGCCTGAACCCAAACCCAATGAACAGTAACCCGAACCCAAACCCATTTCACAAACGGGTTTAAACCCAATAACGTAAAATAAAACCCGTTAACCCATTAAACTATTCTCGTGTCCGGACAGTTAGGGACACGAGAAATGATTCCGACACAGAGTCTTGTGTCCACCGTGATTGACACGAATCTGACACGAGTTTTTCGTGTCCAAGTACATCACTGTACTCCTTGACACATGGCGAGTCCCACCACATGTACACGAGACACAGACACGAACAGATACGTACGTGTCCGGCGATCGGGGCTGCTGCACGGCGGAGGAGGCGTCGTGACGGCTGGAAAAAATTGTAACCACGTTCGTCTCGTCGAGGCGAATGGTTCGACGGTGGTCGGAGCGGCTGACGACGGCTGTGGCGGCGCCTAGAATAGATCTAGGGTTCCGGCGATTATCGGGGAAGAAAGGCTTAGGGCGAAGGCTGTGGGGTTCGGGGAGAAGAATAGGCTTAGGGTTTCGATCGGGGTCCTATTTATAGGGATGGATTCGGGTTTAGATTAGAGTTTTGGCCAGGTTTTTAGGAATTAGGGTTAAGGTTTTGGCGAGGTCGGTCAGGGAGTAGGCAGAGACGAATGCGGTGGTCAGAGTGATTTGCAGAAACCCCCCCCCCCAGGATTTGTAATTTACACAAAACCCCAACCGCCTTTCAATATCCAAATCCAAATTTGCATCTAATATTGTAAACTATCTTTAAAACATTTTAAATAATTGCAAATTGCTATTAAAATAATTTAATAAATTGCAAAATAATATTTTAGGTTTTAAAAACCATTTAAAAAATTATTTAAAAATTCTAGAAAATTTCTGATAATTATAGTAAATTATTATAAGGCTAAAAATGTCATTTGTATTTAAAAACCCTTATATTAAATAATACTAAATTCAGGGGCTTACAAATCTTTCCTCCTTGAAAAATTTTGTCCTCAAAATTCACAAGGATAGAAGACTCTACAAATATTCTAACATAGCAAGCAATTAAAACAATGACTAAGGCTACTATTAAGACTAACCTCTAAGGTATCAAACGGGAACGGATGGTTCCCTCGCGGCTGGTGGGTCGAACAAGTAAGGATATCTCTCCCTCATGTCCGACTCCCTTCCAAGTAGATTCTTCCGGAGAGTGAAGGCTCCAAGCTACTCGGACCAAGGGTATGACTTTGTTCCTCAGCCTCTTCTCCCTCCGGTCCAATATCTCTACTGGCTACTCAGTAACCGCAAGACTCGGTCCGATCTCCAACTCTGAATGATCTAGCACATGGCTGGGGTCTAGAACGTATCTCCTAAGCTGAGACACATGAAAGACATCGTGAACTCCTGCTAGGTTGGGTGGAAGTGCAACCCTGTAAGCCACCTCTCCGATCCTGCCGAGTATCTCGAACGGTCCAATATATCAAGAGCTCAACTTACCGTCTCGTCCGAATTGGATCATCCTTCTGGTAGGTGATATCTTCACTAACACCATATCTCTGTCGGTGAACTCCATCGGTCTGCGACTAGCATCGGCCCAGTGTTTCTGCCTGTCCTGAGCAACTCTTAGCCTGTCTCTGATCATTCTGACCTTCTCTGCTACCTCAGTGATCATCTCCGGCCCAAGCATAACTTTATCCCCAATGTCATCCCAAAAGAGCGGTTACGGCATCTTCGTCCATATAGTGCCTCGAATGGAGACATACTGATGCTGACTTGGTAGCTGTTGTTGTATGAAAACTCTACCAAGTGAAGATTACTCTCCCATGATCCGCCGAAGTCCAGTACGCAAGTTCTCAACATGTCCTCGAGCGTCTGAATCGTCCTCTCGGACTGTCCATCGGTCTTGGGGGGTACGCTGTACTGAACTTGAGCCGACTGCCCAACTCCTCCTGTAAGCTTCTCAAGTAATGGGATGTGAATCTGCTATTCCGGTCTGATACGATGCTCACCGGTACTCTGTACAAGAGAACTATCTGCTGCATGTATAGCTCCGCCAACTTTTCGGTGGAGAGCCCCACCTTGAAGGGTATGAAGTGAGCACACTTCGTCAGCCTGTCAACGATAACACATATGGTATCCTTCCCTCCTTGGGAACGAGGAAGCCCTGAGACAAAGTCCATCGTAATGTGTTTCCACTTCTACTCGAGAATGGGTAACGGCTGCAATAGACCAGCTGGCCTCTGACGCTCCGCCTTGACCTGCTGGCAAACTAGGCACCTCAAAATAAAGTGTGATACATCTCTCTTCATCCCGTACCACCAAAGATGTTTCCGCAAGTCACGGTACATCTTGTTGGCACCGGGGTGAATAGAATATCGCGATCGGTGTACCTCCTGCAAGATCGCCTCTATTAACTCTCCCTTCGACACGCATAACCGGCTGCCGTGCCTCAAGGATCCATCCTTTGCTACGGTGAATTCATCAAGCAATCCAGCTAAAGCCTGGACTCTGAGTCTGCGGAGGCCCTCATCTGCAGACTGAGTCTCCTTGATCTGCTCCATCAGACCTGATTGAATGTCTAGCGCCATCATCCGTATCACTGATCCTGGCTGAATCACCTCAATACCGAGTTTCTCCAGATCCTTCTGCAAATGTCGATCTATAATCAGATACCATGCCATCGGATGCCTGCTCAGCGCATCTACTACCATATTTTCCTTTCGGGGGTGATACTGTAAATTGATGTCGAAGTTCTTCATCAACTCCAACTATCTTCTATGCCTCATGTTCAGATCCTTCTGCGTGAACACATACTTCAAGCTCTTATGGTCAGTAAAGATTTCTACTCGCTCTCCGTATAAGTAGTATTTCCATAACTTGAGTGCAAAGATCACCGCCGCTAACTCTAGGTCGTGGGTAGGATAGTTTCGTTCATGAGTCCGTAATTGCCTAGATGCATAAGCAATCACTTTTCTATGCTGCTGTAGGACACATCCTAGCCCCTTTTCCGAAGTATCGCTGTAAATGGTGAAACCTCTAGATCCTGAAGGTAATGTCAGAACTGGAGCGGTCGTCAGCCTCCTCTTCAGCTCCTCAAATGCTGCCTGGCAGTCCTCTGACCAGCTCCTTTCGCGTCAGCTTCGTCATGCGTTCAGCTATTCTAGCAAAGTCCTGGGCGAACTTCCTATAATAGCATGATAATCCCAAAAAACTCCTGATCTCTGAAATCGATGTCGGAGCCTTCACTACAACAAAATAAGTTAATAACAACACTTTCTTTACGACACTTTCTAAATAAGTGTCATAATTTCTTTGTAGTGATGACACTCTACTAAATTGTGTCATTGTAACTAACTATTTATCATAATCCACGACACTTTTTTAGAAATGTCGTAAATATAAATTCGACAACACTTTTAAGATCACTTTAAAATGTCGTCAATAATTATATACTAAATAACACTTTTAAAAATGTCATAAACAATTATATACTAAATACAACATTTCTAAAGTGCCATCCCAAATTTTATTTCCCCCAAAAATTTTCACTTCTAAATTGTCTGCCAAAAATTGGCGCTCAGAGCAGCCGATGAGAAGTCTTTCCCTCTCCCTTCTTCCATTTTTCCTGGTCTCCTTTTCTTTTTTCTTCCTTTCTCTTTCTCTCTCTCCTTAATATTCTCCATTTTCCATTGCCCTCTCTCTCAGAGGTTGAGGACATGCACGAGAAGAAGCACATGTTCCGGATCTTCCACAACAAGTACGAGAACAAGTTCGACGACGATCTTTCTAGGGTTTTCACTCTGAAACTTATCTAGTACTTTTTATTTAGGAAGAATCGATCTCATCGTAAGTATAATTTTTAATTTCTTGTTTGTTAATTTTGGTTCAGAATTTAGGACTTTCCTAGGTTTCTGGTGACCTATTATGATCTTTCCTAAGCAATGGCTATGGTTTCCAAATTTAGGCTTTGCTTGAATCTTTTGTTAATTCCTTGTTTGGTTCCATTTTTCCTTATTCTCTTCTTTGCAGGTGTTGTACAGATGCCTTGGCTCCTAGTCGGTGCTCACCGCATGGAGCTATGCCGACAACGACGAGGAGACATGGGGAGGCGTCACTTGCTCTGGCCAATATTTAGTTTCTACGTAAGTTTCTCTATTTCTGTTGTTTCTTATTTTTGGTAATTTTGTTTCCAATTACCATGTTAATGTTATAGGTTTTTTTTTTAAAACTCTTATTCAAATGTCACGTCATATAACCTAGGTTATCTTCACTACACCAAAAAGGCCATTTTAGAACGGAAGCAATATGTTCCAAAAAAATTCAGGAATGCCTATTTTTCGTGCCTATTTATGGGCTGCCAAATTCCTCGGAACGAAAAAAAAAAGCGTTCCAAAAAAGTTTATTGGAACGGATTAAATGCGTTCCAATGTTGGAACACCAATAATGCGTTCCAGACAAAGCGTTTCAAATTAATTTATGTGCCACTTACTTGGAACACCTACAATGTATTCCAGAGTTGGAACGGTAGAAAAGTGTTCCTGTTTGGTCAGTATTAATTTAGCCATGTATTTTTATTTAATTGCTGCATTATTTAGAATTTCAAACCTGCATGTACCTTGAATTAATACATTAAATATAAATTAATATTTTGTAATCCTTTTGAGATTTACGAAAGTAAAGCTCTTTATAATATAAATGGGAAGTAAAATGAACATCCAAACATAACTACATATAGAATAGATAAAAACAAATGTACATATATTAATAAAGTCAAATGTTTTACATAAACATTGTATATTTAGTACAACTTTACTAAATTAACTAGCATGCAAAAAATGTCCAAGAGTTATGAAAATAATTTGAGCAACAATCTTCTTCTCATTTTGTAGCTTCCTCAAAGTTATTCCCTTCCTCTTTGTTGTCACTATTGCTTCAAGCTTTATGACCTTTCTCATTTTTGGGATGATCATCGGATCTGCAAAGCCAGAAGTTTACAAAAACATTTCGTTGACAAAAATATTTAGTAACTCTGCAAAATCCATCTTTGTCACTTCCCGTTCCCAGAATACGTATTTATTTAATATTTATCATGTATTATTCTGTATTTAAATTCTTTTAATTTCATGTTAATTAATTTCCTGTAATTTTATTTTTGTACTTTACTTTCTGCTTTTATACTTGCTTTGGGTTCGGCTTGGATTGGTTTAATTATGTTGGTTCATCATGAACCGGAATAAACCCTCACCTACCACTACCCCTTCATTTAAAGCTCATCCCCTTTTCTCTCTCTTCATTCACTTCACTATTACTCTTCTTCTTCCTCCATTACTCTTCCATCCACTCATTTGGAGAGGCAAGTACATCTTGCACACCATGAGAGATTTCATGCATCTCCATTTATTTTTAGTCTATGTTGTTCATCTTCTCATCCTCTACAAGTTTAGGTCTTGAAGTTCTTGATTTCCATGGATGGTTGGGTGTAGATCTAAGTTTTAAGTTTTGGTTTTCATATGGATTTTATGGTTTTGATCTATCAAACTTTGTTGTTTTCAAAAATAAGTGGTTTCATGTTGTAGAGAATTTAATTCTGCTAAACTTTGGCTTTTGAAAAGTTAGATTCTGATTTATTTTGAGAAAGTTATGGCCAAAACAATTTTGGTCAAACTTCTATGTTCATCTGCAGCATGAGGCGCATGTCGCAGTAGAGCCGCATAGATGTCGCGGTTGGGCCGCATGAGGCCGTATGTCGCAGTTGAGCCGCATAGATGTCGCGGTTGGGTCGCATGAGGCGCATGTCGCAGTAGAGCCGCATAGATGTCGCGGTTGGGCCGCATGAGGCCGTATGTCCTAGTTGAGCCAAATAGATGTCGCGGTTGGGCCGCATGAGGCGTATGTCACAGTTGAGCCGCATAGATGTCACGATTGGGCCGCATGAGGTCGTATGTCGCAGTAGACCCGCATAGATGTCGCGGTTGGGCCACATGAGGCACATGTCGCAGTTGAGCCGCATAGATGTCGCAGTTGGGCCGCATAGGCCGCATGTCACAGTAGAGCCGCATAGATGTCGCGGTTGGGCCGCATGAGGCACATGTCGCAGTTGAGCCGCATAGATGTCGCGGTTGGGCCGCATGTCGCTGTTGAGCCGCATAGATATCGCGGTTGGGCCGCATAGGCCACATGTCGCAGTTGGTCCGCATGCATGTTGCAGAATAGGCCGCATAGGCCTATTTTGGTTGTTTCTGACTGTTATATGTCCTATTTTGACTGAATTATGGCTAGAATTTCTTTCAACTCCCAATATGAAAGTTGTAGATCTTTTTCTTGGCTTCAAGAATGTGTTACCAACTATTTTATGCTAGTTATAGACTCGACCATGCTTAATACTAATTTGACTTTCATGCCTTGTCACGAATTGACCCCGACTGTTACTTTGACTAATAATTGATCATGCGTTCCTAGTTGGAACTAAGAGACTGGCTAGTCGTCTTATTGAATTGAATGAATGAGACACATTCAGATTAATTATGAACTATTGTAATCGACTGGCTGATCCCGAATATTGACATACAGGTACATGCAGGCTTCAATTTATTTATTTATTTTACAAAAGTAGCATATGTACTTTATGGTCAAGGCATGATTACTCCGTGGTTAGTTCTGATTGTTGTATTACGCTATGTAAGACCTGCAACCTAACCGTACTGGTATTGTTGTAGAGTTGTGCATATCGTACCCTGTACGAAAGTACTCATTTGAATGACCATGATCCACGGCATGGGATTTCACTTAACGTGAAGACTATTAAGTTAAATAAAATAATGATTGCATGGAGAGAATGGATTCCCGAGATCTTACATGGCAGCCCTCTTGGGACTAGTAGTGCCCGACAGGCCGGCTGGTCCCCACAGATACTACAAATCTGCCACACGGACAGGAAGCGGTATCTGGTTATATTATCTATTGTATATTGTATATTGATGACGGGCGTCCTGCTGGGACTCGTCTAATTCATGATTGGCGTAATTGATTGACTGGGTAAACTAGCCTTGCTTGTACATAGTAAGAACTGAGGAATCTCTATTGCATAATTCCAGGATAACTTGGAACTCACAGTAGCAAGCCGTAGTAGTTGAATGGC
Organism: Iris pallida; assembly: GCA_029216955.1. Classification (NCBI taxonomy): domain Eukaryota; kingdom Viridiplantae; phylum Streptophyta; class Magnoliopsida; order Asparagales; family Iridaceae; genus Iris; species Iris pallida. The sequence continues at coordinate 33,849 of JANAVB010011578.1, forward strand.
CGTTTAAATTAATTTGTTTGTGTACTGTATGTCCTCTGTTACCTAACTGAGATGATCAGAATGTCAGGACATGACGTGCCAACTTCTGTCCTTGTTTGGTTGGGAGGTTGGTTCGAAGTGTCGTGATACTATGTGAATCCCAGTAGAAAGCAAAGATCTATTTATCATATTTTCTCATTACTGGTTTTAATCCCTCATATCGTGCTTCCTTGCGGTACTTGCTGTTAGAGGTCTAACCTCTCTGGCTTTGCATGACCAGATTTAGAGTCGGTTCCCGAGGATCCAGCTTACTTCTACCTCCACGATGGTCAACACTAGAGGGATGATCGCAGGAGGGCTCGAGTGAGTTTTCTTACTTTCCCGTTCGTTTTGTTAAATACTTTATACTTTGCCGTTTGGCACCGACATGTTAGTCGGATTGTCTTGTACCTACTTTTGCATAATTGTAACTAAGTCAGGCTGCAGCTGATAACAATTGTGTATACTGACTACATCATCTGGCTGTGTTTTGTAAAGCCAGATATCAAAAACATTTTGACTGAGCGTTTGGGATGCCTTACTGCTTTATCTCACATGTTCTCTATTTTTGTTTTTTGTTTGAATGATTGAGACAATAGATGGAAAGTGACCATAGTGAGACTTTTATGTAGTATGCACCCCTTCGTCTTTTAGACAATATTGATCGTATTATACGGTATTCATCTACCCGTAATACGTAGCTGGCTGAGTCATTCCCTCGCTCTCCAGTATTCTGGTTCTGGGGCGTGACAAGGTTTTAGTGGTAGCCCATGCAGGTCTGGTTTCAGACTTGTGGGATGTTTTAATTTATAGGATGTCTCAATCACACATGTTTTCCCTTGATCTCATGATTCGTTACTCTCGACTCTAGCTTGACATTCCAGTATCCTTTGACTTCATTGATCTTTCCAGTCCGATCGTTTGATTGTTCTCTTGTCCCTTTTCTTAGGGGCACCTCGTCTGTATCTGTCAGGACTGGGCAACAACAACAAGGACAACACGGACAACCTGACCATGTTGGTCAGCAACAAGGGCCGGTACTAACTCAAGAGACCATCCAAGAAGAAGTAATAGTGGAAGCAGCAGCTGGACCGCAGTATCCGGATGTTCCACCACCACCAATAGTTCCACCTACCCCTGTGGAAGTAGACACACCGGCCCTTCTGGAGATCATGAGAGGAATGATGGCTACTCAGCAACACCAGATGTTAGCCCAGCAGCACATACACGCTCAGTTGCAGGAGCAGAACGTACTACTCAACCAAGGGTTGCAGACGGCATTGGAAAGAGGGGCGAGGCCAGATTCAGGAGCATCAGCCAAGTTTTACAAGTACAACCCCCGTCGTTTCGAGGGCACCGAAGATGCCATCTCAGCAGATGCATGGCTTAAGGATATTGAGGCTATTCTGACAGCAGCTAAGGTGCCGGCAGAAGAACGTATGGATCAAGTAAAGTTGTTACTTCAGGATCTCGCACGTGATTGGTGGGAATCAGAGAAAGTAGGTATCAGACATCCTGTTGCTTGGGACGATTTCACAAGAAGATTCAAGATAAAGTACTATGGAGTTGTGGCGCAGTTTGAGCTACAACAGAAGTTTATCAACCTCAAACAGACCGGCAAGACGGTAGAAGCTTACGCAGCGGAGTTCTGCAGATTGAGTAGGTTCGCCCCAGAGATGGTAGCAACGGAGAGCCAGAGGGCTATGAGGTTCCAGCAAGGGTTTCATCTTGAGCTCTTGTAATTGATAGAAGGGCACAACTACCAGACTTTTGATGAAGTATTGACGGCAACCCAAAGGCATGAGATCACCGTTCAGAGGATCACGGCAAGGACTGGAGGTCAGAAGAGATCCCACAGTCAGATTGAAGGAGAAGGGGGAGCAGCTCCCCGAACAACAGCACCATTCCTTGGCATTCACATCCACGATGTGGCAATACGAGGGCCAGCACCACCATCCAGGCAGCAACAACAGCAACAGAAAAAGAACCAGCAACCCCCGGCAGGCTGCACTTATTGTGGAAAGATAGGGCACACTAGAGATGTGTGTCGGGCATTGAACAGACTGTGTTTGATATGTGGAAATCCAGATCATCGGGTTACTATATGTCCCATAAATTCAAGGTCAGGAGGACCAGTGCAGCAGTTTTCTGCTCTGCCAGCACTAGGGGTAGGACAGTATCGAGGACCAGCAGTGGCAGTGAGACCATTGGCCCAGCGTCCGTTAATGCCGCAAGCTCAGATGTTTCGGCAGCAGGGACCGTCGATGCAGCAACACCAGCATAGACCACCCTAGGATCATCAAGGAAGGGGCCAGCAGCAACACTAGGCTAGGCCGCAACATGGGAACCAACAAGGAGGTCGAGGGCAGGCCTTCACTCTGTCCTTGGAGGAGGCATTAGCATCGGAAGATGTTGTGGCAGGTAACATTCTCGTCACCTCATATCCTGCAGTAGCATTGTTTGATTCAGGAGCATCACACTCATTTATATCTGCACAATTTGCGACACGGCTAGGAATGGAGTTCGAGGCATTGCCAGGGAGGTTGAATATACTCACTGGCAATGGGCTCGTAGGAGTTAGTAGAGTTATTCTAGCATGTAGCGTTGTAGTTTGCGGGCATTCCTTACCCGCCCGGTTGATAGAATTTCCTGTTGGAAATTTTGACGTTATCTTAGGCATGGACTGGCTGAAATACAGTCATGTGACAATATATTATCGTAGAGGGAGTGTATCTTTTGATATTCCAGGCATGAAGAGGTTCACCTTATTCAGATCAGTGGCAACTCAACAAGAGCAGGAAGTAGTGACGACAATGGAAGAAGTTCAAGTTCCGAAGGTAGTTGAAGAGTTTTTGGATGTATTTTCTGAAGAACTTCCAGGTCTACCACCGGTTAGGGATATTGAGTTCAGTATAGAATTGGCACCCGGAACTAAACCGATATCAGATCGAGTTTACAGAATGGCGGATTCAGAGCAGGCCAAGGTATATCAGCACATAGAGGAACTGAAGGAGAAGAAGTTCATCCAAGCTAGCATATCGCCATGGGCAGCACCAGTGGTACTTATAGGAAAGAAGGATGGATCATCCAGATTGTGCATTGATTACAGGAAGCTTAACGCGGTAACAGTAAAGAACAAGTATCCACTACCAAGGATCGACGACTTATTTGATCAGTTGAGCAGGGCTAGAGTTTTCTCTAAGATAGATCTTCGTTCACGGTACCATCAGGTGAGGGTTCGGAAGGAGGATATTCCCAAGACAGCATTCAGGTCGAAATATGGGCATTATGAATTCTTGGTAATGCCGTTTGGTTTGACCAATGCTCCAGCAATATTTATGGACTTGATGAACCGCATCTTTATGCCATACCTTGATCAGTTTGTCGTGGTGTTTCTTGACGACATTCTTGTGTACTCTGCCAGTGAAGAGGAGCATAAAGACCACCTCAAGACAGTATTGTAGGTTCTGAGGAAGAACCAGTTGTATGCCAAGCTCAGCAAGTGTGAGTTCTGGACGGATCATATTTCATTTTTGGGTCATATCATATCAGGAGCTGGAGTAGCAGTAGATCCCAAGAAGGTAGAAGCAGTAGAGAGCTGGCCAGTACCCAAGACCGTAGCTGATGTACGGAGTTTCTTGGGATTGGCAGGATATTACAGGAGATTCGTATCGGATTTTGCAGGACTTTCGGCACCCATAACCCGCTTGACACAGAAGGATGTGTCATTCGTCTGGTCGGCAGAGTGCCAGGCATTATTTGACACCTTGAAGCAGAAGTTGATATCAGCACCTATTCTTACATTGCCAGTTGGACCCGGAGATTTTACAGTATATTGTGATGCGTCAGGTAAAGGACTTGGATGTGTCCTCATGCAGCATGGGAATGTGATAGCGTATGCATCTAGACAGCTTCGGAACCACGAGAAGAATTACCCAACTCATGACTTGGAGTTGGCGGCAGTAGTATTTGCTTTGAAGCTATGGAGGCATTACTTATATGGTGATCGAGTGGATATGTACACGGACCATAAAAGTCTGAAGTACATCTTTACTCAGAAGGAGCTGAACATGAGGCAGAGAAGATGGTTAGAGCTGATCAAGGATTACGACATGGAGCTTCATGTATCATCCAGGCAAGGCTAATGTGGTAGCAGACGCTCTTAGCAGGAGAGACGGCACATTTATTTGACAACACAGAAGCACATTTTAGAAGACCTTCAGGAGATGGGCATCGAGGTTATACTTCCTAGTGATGTAGGAATTCTGGCGAGTCTACGAGTTCAATCCGACTTGGTAGACAGGATCAAGGCAGCTCAGGCACAGGACCCAAGGATTCAGAAGCTTAGAGCAGAATGTGAGTCCGGACTCAGAAAGGAGATACAAATTCATGAAGATGGTACGCTTAGGTTTGGATCACGCCTATGTATGCCTAGTGGAGATATCAGATAGGAGATTATGACAGAAGCTCACAGTTCTCAATATTCTATACACCCTGGAGGGACCAAGATGTACCAAGATATCAAGCAGCACTTCTGGTGGAACGGGATGAAGAGGGAGATAGCTAGATTTATTTCCCGTTGCTTGGTATGTCAGCAAGTGAAGGCAGAACAGCAGAGGCCAGCTGGGTTATTACAGCCACTTCCTATCCCGGAATGGAAGTGGAAGCACATCACAATGGACTTTGTGACCGGTTTACCGAAATCACCAAGTGGTAAAGATGCTATTTGGGTGATAGTAGATCGGCTTACAAAGGTGGCATACTTTCTTCCTTTCAGAGTAGGGCAATCTACAGAAAAGTTGGCAGAGTTGTATATGCAACAGATAGTCAGGCAGCATGGAGTCCCTGTCAGTATTGTGTCCGACAGAGATATCTATTTTATATCACATTTTTGGAAGAGCTTACATCATAGTCTGGGCACCAAGTTAAGATTTAGCACGGCTTACCATCCACAGACGGACGGGCAATCAGAAAGAACAATTCAGACTTTAGAAGATATGTTGCGAGCTTGCACCCTAGATTTTGGAGGATCTTGGGAGAGCCACCTGCACTTAGTTGAGTTTTTATACAACAACAGTTATCAAGCCAGTATCCAGATGGCGCCATTCGAAGCTCTATATGGTAAGAAGTGTAGATCGCCACTAGCATGGGATGATATCGGGGAGAGGAAGATGTTAGGCCTGAAAATGATTGTTCAGACAGTTGAATTGGTCAAGGAAATTAGAGAGCGACTTCGAGTTGCACAGGACCGGCATCGTCATTGGGCGGACCAGTATCGTATACCGCTAGAGTTTTCTGTTGGGGACCACGTGTTCTTGCGGATCTCACCTACCCGTGGGGTCATTAGATTTGGCGTTCGCAGGAAGTTGAGTCCGCGATACGTAGGACCATTCGTTATCCTTGATAGGGTAGGCGATGTTGCTTATTGTTTATCCCTTCCACCTTCGTTACGAGAGGTGCATGACGTATTTCATGTATCTCAATTATGAAGGTATGTATCGGACCCCAGCCACATCCTTGATCATTCTGAGTTGGTTGTTGGTACCAACTTGTCTTACGAGGAGCAGCCGGTATCCATTTTGGACCGGAGAGAGAAGATACTCAAGAACCGAACAATTAGCCTTGTCCGGGTTGCTTGGGGTCATCACTCATTAGGAGAGTCAACGTGGGAACATGAGGATGATATCTGATCACGGTATCCACATCTGTTTGACTCACAAGGTATATTTCTTTCCGTGTACCTTGATTGCCTTAACCCCTAATGCTTGTCACCTCATAGATAGAACTACTTGATATCGTAGATTGTTAATATAGATATGTTATCTGCTAGTTAAACATTGAAGAATGATTGCTTGCTCAAGTTTCTTGTACCTAGATCAGCTCGATTTTTCCTATCCTGCTTGGATTTGAAATTCCGAGGACGAAATTTATCTAAGGTGGGTAGAGATGTCACTTTCCGTTCCCAGAATACGTATTTATTTAATATTTATCATGTATTATTCTGTATTTAAATTCTTTTAATTTCATGTTTATTAATTTTCTGCAATTTTATTTTTGTACTTTACTTTCTGCTTTTATACTTGCTTTGGGTTCGGCTTGGATTGGTTTAATTATGTTGGTTCATCATGAACCGAAATAAACCCTCACCTACTACTACCCCTTTATTTAAAGCTCATCCCCTTTTCTCTCTCTTTATTCACTTCACCATTACTCTTCTTCTTCCTCTATTACTCTCCCACCCACTCATTTGGAGAGGCAAGTACATCTTGCACACCATGAGGGATTTCATGCATCCCCATTTATTTTTAGTCTATGTTGTTCATCTTCTCATCCTCTACAAGTTTAGGTCTTGAAGTTCTTGATTTCCATGGATGGTTGGGTGTAGATCTAAGTTTTAAGTTTTGGTTTTCGTATGGATTTTATGGTTTTGATCTATCAAACTTTGTTGTTTTTGAAAATAAGTGGTTCCATGTTGTAAAGAATTTAATTCTGCTAAACTTTGGCTTTTGAAAAGTTAGATTTCGATTTATTTTGAGAAAGTTATGGCCAAAATAATTTTGGTCAAACTTCTATGTTCATCTGCAGCATGAGGCGCATGTCGCAGTAGAGCCGCATAGATGTCGCGGTTGGGCCGCATGAGGCCGCATATCGCAGTTGAGCCGCATAAAAGTCGCGGTTGGGCCGCATGAGGCGCATGTCGCAGTAGAGCCGCATAGATGTCGCGGTTGGGCCGCATGAGGCCGCATGTCGCAGTTGAGCCGCATAGATGTCGCGGTTGGGCCGCATGAGGCACATGTCGCAGTTCAGCCGCATAGATGTCGCGGTTGGGCCGCATGAGGCCGTATGTCGCAGTAGAGCCGCATAGATGTCGCAGTTGGGCCGCATGAGGCACATGTCGCAGTTGAGCCGCATAGATGTCGCAGTTGGGCCGCATAGGCCGCATGTTGTAGTAGAGTCGCATAGATGTCGCAGTTGGGCCGCATGAGGCACATGTCGCAGTTGAGCCGCATAGATGTCGCGGTTGGGCCGCATGAGGCCGCATGTCGCAGTTGAGCCGCATAGATGTCGCGGTTGGGCCGCATAGGCCGCATGTCGCAGTTGGTCCGCATGCATGTCGCAGAATAGGCCGCATATGCCTATTTTGGTTGTTTCTGACTGTTATATGTCCTATTTTGACTGAATTATGGCTAGAATTTCTTTCAACTCCCAACATGAAAGTTGTAGATCTTTTTCTTGGCTTCAAGAATGTGTTACCAACTATTTTATGCTAGTTATAGACTCGACCATGCTTAATACTAATTTGACTTTCATGCCTTGTCACGAATTGACCCCGACTGTTACTTTGACTAATAATTGATCATGCGTTCCTAGTTGGAACTAAGAGACTGGCTAGTCGTCTTATTGAATTGAATGAATGAGACACGTTCATATTAATTATGAACTATTGTAATCGACTGGCTGATCCCGAATATTGACATACAGGCACATGCAGGCTTTAATTTATTTATTTATTTTACAAAAGCAGCATGTGTACTTTATGGTCAAGGCATGATTACTCCGTGGTTAGTTCTGATTGTTGCATTACGCTATGTAAGACCTGCAACCTAATCGCACTGGTATCGTTGTAGAGTTGTACATATCGTACCCCGTACGAAAGTACTCATTTGAATAACCATGACCCACGGCATGGGATTTCACTTAACGTAGAGACTATTAAGTTAAATAAAATAATGATTGCAGGAAGAGAATGGATTTCCGAGTTCTTACATGGCAGCCCTCTTGGGACTAGTAGTGCCCGACAGGCCGGCTGGTCCCCACAGATACTGCAAATCTGCCACACGGGCAGGAAGCGGTATCTGGTTATATTATCTATTGTATATTGTATATTGATGACGGACGTCCTGCTGGGACTCGTCTAATTCATGATTGACGCAATTGATTGACTGGGTAAACTAGCCTTGCTTGCACATAGTAAGAATTGAGGAATCTCTATTGCATTATTCCAGGATAACTTGGAACTCACAGTAGCAAGCCGTAGTAGTTGAATGGCCGTTTAAATTAATTTGTTTGTGTACTGTATGTCCTCTGTTACCTAACTGAGATGATCAGAATGTCAGGACATGACGTGCCAACTTCTGTCCTTGTTTGGTTGGGAGGTTGGTTCGAAGTGTCGTGATACTATGTGAATCCCAGTAGAAAGCAAAGATCTATTTATCATATTTTCTCATTACTGGTTTTAATCCCTCATATCGTGCTTCCTTGAGGTACTTGCTGTTAGAGGTCTAACCTCTCTGGTTTTGCATGGCCAGATTTAGAGCCGGTCCCCGAGGATCCAGCTTACTTCTACCTCCACGATGGTCAACACTAGAGGGATGATCGCAGGAGGGCTCGAGTGGGTTTTTTTTACTTCCCCGCTCGTTTTGTTAAATACTTTATACTTTGCCATTTGGCACCGACATGTTAGTCGGATTGTCTTGTACCTACTTTTGCATAATTGTAACTAAGTCAGGCTGTAGCTGATAACAATTGTGTATACTGACTACATCATCTGGCTGTGTTTTGTAAAGCCAGATATCAAGAACATTTTGACTGAGCATTTGGGACGCCTTACTGCTTTATCTCACATGTTCTCTATTTCTGTTTCTTGTTTGAATGATTGAGACAATAGATGGAAAGTGACCATAGTGAGACTTTTATGTAGTATGCACCCCCTCATCTTTTAGACAGTATTGATCGTATTATACGGTATTCATCTACCCGTAATACGTAGCTGGCTGAGTCATTCCCCCGCTCTCCAGTATTCTGGTTCTGGGGCGTGACAATCTTACTAATCCAAATAACCAGATTAACATAATTAGTACAAACACATTTTTTGTGAGTCAAAAAATTGAGTTCACATAATAAGCACGAGAGGATGTATGTTTTTATGCATCAAATAGATAGGCTATTGTGCCATACCCATCAGAAGGAAGCCGAGAACAGTAGAAGTATATCAAAGACACACTGGAACTCAAATTGACAATAGCTCCTGTAGATTCAACACAGTAAAATTCCTCATTGTACATTTCACTTTCAAGAGGCTTACAAGGAAGGGATGCACATAACAGAGACTCTTCCCTCATAATACCCACACTTTGATATATGTATCCACTTTTGACAGAGAACAGGAGTCTCAGCATCAAATAAAAAGAGATACAAATTAGCTTAAGTCCAGCCACAAAAGATGAAGATAACATAAGCAAAAAAGCTTAGTTTTTTCTTAAGATTTTAGTATCAGTGAGTAGACTATTGAAGGAGAGAAAACAAGCAAAGTCTGCATCTCCTTCATAATAGCAGATTCTATGTCGATCAGGACAACAAGATTAGAGAAAAACAATGCAAAACATGATGAAGATAAAATAATCTAAAACGTGGAAGCCATAGATCCGATAAGCAGCATGTCTTCCTCTAGATCAATGTGCCTTTTGAGAGAGAGAGAGAGAGAGAGAGAACAAAAATCTCAATAAATTATATATTATGTAAAATGTCCCCCAGAGGAGGGTCTCCATAAATTATATAGCATACAATAATATAAGTCAAACTTGTGAATTCAATATTACTTACTCCACAGACACATCAAGAACAGTTGTAATAACAATCACAATTACAATCAGTGGTTTAGAAACTCTAAATTTAAAAACAATCACATTTCCAGACAACTGTTTGTGGGTACGGAAGGGCAAATGAGTTAAAATTAAGTCACCTTCTAACAATTAATAGGTATTCTGACCCTTGCATTCTCGCGCGACCTCGTGATTGTGTAAAACTACAAACATTTGTTGACTGGTCAAATCTGATTACTATTTGCAACTCTGCACATCTAAACCTTCCTCAAGAATCTGGGTCGCAACAATTATATTCGCCTGTGAAATAGATAGTAAGTGAATGTATATTCAATAGAACAGAAAGCTACCTTAGACTAAATATAAGACGAAGAAAGAACATACTTTTCCTTCATGAAATGCATCGACAATTTCATCAGTTCTTTTCTAGTTTGAGATTGCAAACAATTACTATTCCCAGCCATATAACGTGTTTTCCACCCTGAGAGTTCTTTTACTTCACAAAAGAGAGACTTCAGAACAATTGCGGTAATAACTCTCTCCACAAATACAATACATCTCAAATTATGCACCATCCTGAAGGGGAAAAATAGAAATATAATAGGCTGCATTTGAGAACTTTTTCTGTGAGAAATGAAGCTGTACATATGTAATTGACATGCAAAAAATAAAATAAAACTTAATTTAGCTCTGTGAAGAGAATAGTCCTACTAAATATTACAGTTCATTCACTACAAGAAAATAGCCCTTTCACAACGTTGTAAAAGGACTTTTACCATGTTTGATAAAAGGTCGTTATATCCAGGGTTGTAAAAGGGGGGATATCCTCCACACGTTGTGAAGATGTTGTAGAATTTCTTTCGACAATAGTTGACAAATGTTGTTGAAAATTATAAAATTTGACACAAAACATTCAACAACATTTTCCAAGTATTATTTTGAAATTTATAAAATTTAAAATTTCTTTCGACAATAACTATTTTTTGTCAGTCGTAATAAACATTACATGTCAGGTGCATATTTTCTAGCAAGTCAGTAATATAATTTGCTTTAAGATTCAGAATTTTGTTTTCCTTTTTTGCCTTTTTTTTCTTGCCAGATTTTGTGTTTGTTAGACTAGTTTGTCGGCCGTGTTGGCTTTTACCTTGAAACAAGAATAATATTCGACTAAATGTCCCGGAGAAAGTGAACAGATCAATCTATTCGTGGTTGGAAATGTAGCTATACTAGAAGAAGGAACTATATTTTTTACATGAATTTCTGATATAAAAACAGAAGTAGTATTATCAAAGGCAAGATAACTCAGATGACATTGACAAACCACAAAATTTGCAACACCACCATTGCAATTTAAAGGGATGTTTGGTTGTTTGTAAATGGAAATATCATGTAACATTTGATGTTGTAAATGGTATTACAAATTCAGTGTTGGATTGTCTGTAAATGATGTTACAGGATTTATAAATTCAATGTTTGGATGATACTTTTGTGACATGTTGTCCTATGACCTCCACTCTTTTCTTTTGTCAGGAAAAAAATTAAGGAAAAAATAATAATTCATTTATGGGTTGCTCCAATTTTACAGATTGAAATGCTTGATGGATTCTTGCTAAATTTGTAGCTGGAAAGTAGCTGCTCTTCATCTTTGTCTTCCATTGGTAAGATTTCTTGTCTTAATACAGTTTGCTGGTTTGCTCCAATATTGCTATATTCTTGATTTTTATCACATTTCTCCATTTTTTTGTATTTTCTTTAATATTTTTTCATATTGAAATGCTTGATAATGGTTCTTTTCAAAAAAAAAAATTTATGTATTTTTTTTGTTAGATTGAAATGGTTGATGTTTTTTTTTCCTTTACATTTCAAGTGATGGCTTTAATTTAGATAATATTTTTTTCGACGATGGACTGAAATATTTTCACTCCTGAAGCGTGCTTTTTATCTCGTGCTCTAGTATAGAATGCAAAAAAAATGGAGGCCATGATCAATATATACATTCATGTCCCTCCCACTTGTGGACACGTCTACTGGCTTGATGGGTCCTTGATTGACCCGCAAACCACAAAAAATTCTGCATTATTTGTTTTTTGATCTGATTTCTGACAGGCACACACGTACATATTTGAAATCGAGTTAGTGCCACTTTGTCTGAAATGATTTCATTTTAAAATTTGAGTTTTATGTTCATGCAAGCCTCAAAATCTTGTTGGCTGCAAGATAAAAAAAATGTCTTTCTTTGTGATTTCCTTTTGTATATGGCCCTAGTTGATGTCACCATTGTTCTGTTTCTGGTATGTAGGTGTTTTCACTCTGAAACTTATCTAGTACTTGTATGTTAGGTTGAAAACTTTGACTGTAATCGTCAAAATGTGGTGTAGGGAACCTTTTCAACATGCTTTCTTCATTATCGCTTGTATCTCGTGCCAGATATGTTGTTTCGGATTTCTGTATTATTATCTAGGAAAAGAGTTGTAGAGTAGAGTATGTGTTGGTTGATGATGTGGAAACAGTGTCAAGTTTTAATCGCAGCTGGGAAGGTTTGTTCTCTTTCTTTTTCAATGTACTCTCTTGTGTTACACATGAGCAAAGTAGAAAAGTTTTCAGTTTATTTCCCTACTTCTTGAGCGATTATGTGGAGAAAAGGCGTTGTAAGGAGTGTTTGTGGTAAAAATGTAAAGTTTCTAAACAAAGTAGTTATGATACTTTTTATCTCAAGCTATGTATTCTTTATGTATTTGTTGTATCTGCAATAGAAGAGCCAAATCAAGTGAATATGATTATCCTTGAAAATGCACCAACAGAAAGGAACTTCTCTTTTCGGATGGATGGGAAGTCTGTATTTATGATTTTGTGCCAGTAATGGCTGTGTAGCTCATTTGAAGTTTTCTGGAAACAGCTTTCCAATTTATGTCACCGTATCTTCACTGCTGGACTTGAAGGTCTGTAGTATCAGTAAAGGTATGTGTTGGGAAAGAAACGCGGAAACCTTTCCCCAAACCGGAGAGTACCTGCGAGAGGACCGAGCAATACAACGCACGAACCAAAAAACAACCACACAAAAACAGTCCACGCAGACACAGAGAATTTTTGACGTGGAAACCCTTGCGGGAAAAACCACGGGACGATCGGAGTCCAACCCTGAGAAGCCTCCACTAATGGAATAGAAGAATTACACCCTCTACAAACTCCTCCGATCCAAATCGGATCCCCACAACACTCAGAGATAAGAACAATGATCACAAGGCTACGAAGAACGAGAACGACGAGTAGAGATTACCCGAAACACGATCTCCTTCGAAAAACGACCTTCGATCCTCCGTCTTCTTCTCCGAAGTTGCAATGGCACTCTTGCCTCCTTCTCTCTCGAACCTTTTGTGTTGTCCAATACTTGCGATTATGAATTAGGGTTGAGAAAACTCAATATAACTCCCCAATCCCGCAACCAACCTGGACCGTTGGATTAGATCCAATGATGAAAACTCATCCTAAAATCCGCTTCAGCCCCCGACGACACAGAGTTCGGCCAGAACTCTGTGTCAAGCATCCAGAACCTCACCCCACAGTACTGGAGTGGCCAGACCGAGTTCGGCCCGAACTCGCCATGGGACCGAGTTCGGCCCGAACTCGGATCCCCTGTTCCAGAATCTCCCCCTGGGCAGCAACAGCAGCAGCGACTCTACGTCGCCCACTTCCCGAGCTTCTTCGACACACGAACGGCGCTCGTCGCACTCCGGGGTCTTCTCCACATAGGTTGGGAACCCCACCCACTCCAACAAATCTCCCCCTTCATAACTATGGGGAGGACGTCGTCATCCCGACGATCTGCCTGCAGTACTCAAACTTCCCCCTTGGTAGAATCTTCGTAAACATATCAGCTCCGTTGTCGTCTGTATGCACCTTCTCAAGCTCCGCGTCCTTCTTCTCAACCACATCCCGTATCCAATGATACCGGGTCTCGATGTGCTTGGACCGGCTATGAAACGTCTGATTCTTCACAAGGTGGATAGCACTCTGACTGTCGCAAAGCAAAGTATACTGCTCTTGCTTCAGTCCCATTTCCTGCAACAGCTTCTTCATCCATAACAGCTCCTTGCAAGCCTCCGTCGCCGCAATGTATTCCGCCTCCGTCGTCGACAAGGCAACACACTTCTGCAACCGCGACTGCCACGATACTGCTCCTCCCGCAAACATCATCACGTAGCCCGAAGTCGACCGCCTCGTGTCTACATCTCCAGCCATATCAGCATCGGTATACCCGACCAGCTTCGGCTCGTCACCACCAAAGGAAAGTCTCCAACCGGCAGTGCCCTGAAGGTATCGTAGAATCCACTTGACCGCACTCCAGTGTACCCTTCCAGGATTCGAAAGATACCTGCTAACCGTACCAACTGCATGAGCAATATCTGGCCTCGTACACACCATAGCATACATCAGGCTTCCACAGCTGAAGCATATGGAACCCGCTCCATATCTTCCTTTTCGTCCTCGGTAGATGGACACTGCTCCTCAGTGAACTTAAAGTGAGCCGCGAGGGGGGAACTCACTTTCTTCGACCCGTCCATCCCGAAACGCTGAAGTACCCGATGAATGTACTTCTTTTGGGACAAGTGTAGCAGCTTGGACTCTCTCTCTCGGCTGATCTCCATCCCAAGAATAGTCTTCGCTGCGCCCAAATCCTTCATAGAGAAGGCCGCGCCCAGTTGGCGCTTCAACTCCGCTATCCTAGTGGCATTCCGACCCACTAATAGCATATCATCCACATAGAGCAGTAAAATGATGAAATCATCCTCGGCAAAATGCCTCACAAATGCACAATGGTCCGACGTCGTCCGTGCATAACCATGCTCCCCCATAAACGACTCGAACTTTCTGTACCACTGCCTCGGAGCCTGCTTCAGACCATACAAGCTCTTCCTCAACCGGCAGACCAAATGTGACTTGCCTTCTCACAGAATCCCTCCGGCTGCTCCATGTACAACTCCTCCTCAAGATCACCGTGGAGGAATGCCGTCTTCACATCCATCTGCTCGACCTCCAAGTCGAAACTGGCTGCTAATGCTAGCACCACCCGAATAGACGAATGCTTGACGACAGGCGAAAAGATCTCATCATAATCCACGCCTTTCCGCTGACCGTAGCCCTTGACTACCAGCCTCGCTTTGTATCGAGGGCGAGTAGCATCATCCGTCTGCTTCACTCTGAACACCCATCGATTCTTCAAAGCCTTCTTGCCCTTTGGCAACCGCACCAGATCATAAGTAGAATTGGTGTGCAAGGAACTCATCTCCTCCTGCATAGCCACCATCCACTCCTGCCTGTGTTCGTCTTCCATAGCCTCTGCGAAACTTTCGGGCTCTCCTCCGTCAGTCAGTAGCACATACTCATCCGGCGAGTATCTCGTAGATGGTCGACGATCCCTGTTGCTCCTTCTCAGTGGAGCCACTGGTGCTGGCTGTATACCGACAGCCTCCTCCCCTTCAGGAACTACCTCTCCGGCATGCTCATCCTCCTGAGGGACACCCTGACCACCATCAGCAGGCTGATGATCAAGGTTGGGAGCAACTCCATGTACCAGCTCCCCCATAACTGGATCCTCCGCGATGTCTTCTGGAAACTGCTCGAAGCGAAATGACTCTAACTCAGGCAATTCCTCAGCCTCAGAAGGCGTCTCGGAATCCTGAGTGTTGGTCATGGTCTGATCCTCGACGAACACCACGTCCCTGCTTCTGTAGAGCTTTCCTTCCACTGGGTCGTAGAGTCTATAGCCAAACTCATCCCGACCGTAGCCGACAAAGACGCATCGCCTCGTCTTCGGCTCAAGTTTGGTCCTCTCGTCCTTCGGTACATGCACGAAGGCCTTACAACCAAACGCCCGCAGGTGACTGTATGACGGCTCTTTGCCGTACCATACTTTATCAGGCACATCACCCTGCAAAGGAGCACTAGGAGACAAATTAATAATATAAGCAGCTGTGAGAAGAGCCTCACCCCAATAACTGCCCGGCAAGTTTGCTTCTGACAGCAAACACCGCACCCTCTCCATCAGTGTCCTGTTCATGCGCTCCGCTACACCATTGAGCTGAGGTGTCTTTGGCGGAGTCTTCTGGTGTCGTATCCCTTGCTCTCTGCAATACGCATCAAAGGGACCGATGTATTCGCCGCCATTGTCGGACCGAACACACAACAACTTCTTGCCCGTCTCCCTTTCAACGGAGGCCTGAAACTCCTTGAAAGTAGGCAGCACCTGATCCTTGGTCTTTAAGGCATAGACCCAAACCTTCCTGGAACAGTCATCAATAAAAGTCACAAAGTAAGAAGCACCACCAAGAGTTTTTACCTTCATAGGACCGCAGACATCCGAGTGAATCAACTCGAGCAACGCCGGCTTCCTCGAACTTGGGTGACTCTGGAAAGACACCCTATTTTGCTTCCCAGCCAAACAGTGCGTGCATTTCTCCAACTTTGTAGACTTGAGCCCCGGAATCACCTTCCTGTTCACCAAGTAGCTCATCCCCTTCTCGCTGATATGGCCGAGCCGCCTGTGCCACAACTCGGTAGACGCATCACTGACTGCGTTCACCTCCTGTGCCCCCTGTGCGCTCCCCTCCATATAGTAGAGACCGGACTTCTTGCTTCCTCTGGCAATCACCAACGAACCTCTGGAAAGCTTCCACTGACTATTCCCGAAGAGACTGAAGAATCCCTCGTCATCCAACCTTCCAACCGACACCAGGTTGAAACGGATATCAGGGACGTGACGAACATCCTTGAGAACAAGAACCGCACCCGTCTTCGTTCTCAAATGCACATCTCCAATGGCAACCGCCTTCGACACATCTCCGTTGCCCATCTTCAACACGCCACAGTCGCCTGTCGTGTAAGTGGCAAACAGTGTCCTATTGTGAGATACATGTGCTGAAGCCCCTGAGTCCACCAGCCAAGAATTGTCATCGCAGGCGAGGTTAGTAATGACCTCATCACCTACGACGATCACATCGCCTCCATGCGTCGAGGCCGCCGCTGTAGTGTTCTCTTCTTGCTTCCCCTTGTCGCCCTTCTTCTCCTTCTTCCAAACGAAACAATTCCGCTTGATATGGCCCTTCTTACCGCAATGGTAACACTCTGAGTCCTCGTACCGACCTTTGGACTTCCCCCTGCTCTTGTCTCTGCCACCACCTGGACCCCTGCTTTTGCCCCTTCCGCGGCTCTCTGAAACCAATGCCTCTGAGTGGTGGGATGTGGATGAAGTGCCCTGAGAACGTCTCCGCATCTCTTCATTCAACACCCCGCTCTTGGCAAACTCCAGACTGACCACGCCCTCTGGAGCAGAAGCGATCATAGATACTCGTACGGTCTCCCACGAGTCTGGCAAGGTACACAGCCCACAGTCCCTGAACTTCGTCGTCGAACTTGACTCCCATAGAAGATAACTGGTCAACCACGCCCTGGAAATCACTCAAGTGATCCGTAATAGACGCCCCATCCTTGTACCGCAGACCCATCATCGTTCGGATCAGGAACAACTTGTTTACCCCGGTCTTCTTCGCATACAAGGATTCCAGCTTATCCCATAACGTCTTCGCGTGCTCAATATTGGCAACGTGATTGTACACGTTCTCATCAACAAACTGCCGTATGTACCCACACACCTGTATGTGCTCGAACTTCCAGTCCTCCTCGGATTTATCACTGGGCCTCTCGGTTGCAAACACAGGTAGATGCAGCTTTTTGACAAATAGCAAATCCTTCATCTTGCTTCGCCAATAATGATAGTTTGTGCCATTAAGGTTCACCATGCGCACCGGCTTCGCGTCCATCTCTCCTCTCTGGTTCCTCTGTCAACTCCTGACACCCTTTGAACCCAAAGCTCTGATACCACACTGTTGGGAAAGAAACGCGGAAACCTTTCCCCAAACCGGAGAGTACCTGCGAGAGGACCGAGCAATACAACGCACGAACCAAAAACAACCACACAAAAACAGTCCACGCAGACACAGAGAATTTTTGACGTGGAAACCCTTGCGGGAAAAACCACGGGACGATCGGAGTCCAACCCTGAGAAGCCTCCACTAATGGAATAGAAGAATTACACCCTCTACAAACTCCTCCGATCCAAATCGGATCCCCACAACACTCAGAGATAAGAACAATGATCACAAGGCTACGAAGAACGAGAACGACGAGTAGAGATTACCCGAAACACGATCTCCTTCGAAAAACGACCTTCGATCCTCCGTCTTCTTCTCCGAAGTTGCAATGGCACTCTTGCCTCCTTCTCTCTCGAACCTTTTGTGTTGTCCAATACTTGCGATTATGAATTAGGGTTGAGAAAACTCAATATAACTCCCCAATCCCGCAACCAACCTGGACCGTTGGATTAGATCCAATGATGAAAACTCATCCTAAAATCCGCTTCAGCCCCGACGACACAGAGTTCGGCCAGAACTCTGTGTCAAGCATCCAGAACCTCACCCCACAGTACTGGAGTGGCCAGACCGAGTTCGGCCCGAACTCGCCATGGGACCGAGTTCGGCCCGAACTCGGATCCCCTGTTCCAGAATCTCCCCCTGGGCAGCAACAGCAGCAGCGACTCTACGTCGCCCACTTCCCGAGCTTCTTCGACACACGAACGGCGCTCGTCGCACTCCGGGGTCTTCTCCACATAGGTTGGGAACCCCACCCACTCCAACAGTATGTAGTATCAGTCTTTTGTAGTTTCAATATTCTGAATAATATCTAACTAATGAAGAATATCTAACTGCAGTATAGTATTCTTTTGTATCAGTATTATGCATTTTTCTACAATTTTTGTTTGCTGATTTTCTTTTATGGTTGTACATTGTACCTTGTGAATTATACCTAGGTATGACAATACACATTTCCAGATTTAAACTAATCATTTTTCCTTCTATTGGTATGAGAAATACTTATATCATTTTAAATTTCTTTGGTTTACTTCATGTTTCTGAATCTCCCTGGCACAGATACGCCGAAAGTATCGACCGTATCTTGTTGGACATATGGGACCAACCATTGACACTCCAAAATACACTAGGACACACCTAAATAGGGGCCATGTTCATGTTGCCGTGTCGTGAAGTTGATAAGCAAACTTCTGTTGAGAAAATAAAAGTAGGCATAAACCATACAATGAGCAAAATGCTTAGAAATTCAGATCTACAGCATTATGTCAAGACTCTGTACAGATGATAAACAGCAAGCCCATAGTTACCTGCCAACAATTATCCACATATTCTGATATCTCCCTTACTTTGTTTCTCAATTAGGACTTCGGTGTAGAAGGAAACTTGCGTTGTACTGACTCTACCACCTGGCTAATACTTTGTGGATTTGACCGGATTGATGACACCTGTCATCCACAAATTCCAAAACACACAAGTTAAATGACTGATGCAACAGAAGAATATGACAGTCTTAATCAGCAGCTACGAGGATAAATTAAGTTCTTTTTTAATTAAGTATTTGATCTTTTGCTCACTCACAAATTCAGTCAAGTCTGCATCTGATGTTGAAGGATGCTACAGCGGGAGTGGGCGTCCTACAGCTTTTACTCTGAGGTTGAGGGACCTCCTGCTCCACAATTGATCTGTGACTCAATGATATATCTACAGAGGAGCCTCCTGGGAAGGCTATCATACGGAGTGCTTGCAAACACATCTGTTGTCCATGATATATCATAAAGGCTATCATACGGAGAGCTTGCAAACACATCTCTTATCCATGATATATCATACGTAGAGCTTGCAAACACATCTGAGCCTCCTGGGCAGGCTATCAATGATATATCAGATGTTGTCCACCTGAACGCCTGTGCCATCAAATAAGACAGGTTTATATAAGGATGTCTCCTTTATATGTACCCAACTACAAAATCCTTTATATGTACCCAACTACAAAATACTTTCTAAAGTTCATAAGGATGTCTCCTTTAAAATTTCATGATGTCCAAGGAAAGTACTACAGGTGTGCCATACCAAAATTGAACAAAAAAAATTGCCTGAGAAGTGTAAGGTGCTGGTCAAGCCTACAAAAGCCATTTTTACACTTCCCAAAGCTTCAAAAGGAAACTGGTTGGATTTGCACTTCAAAGAAGAGCAGGTAAGAATTTTATTGGTTTCATATTTCATTAGTCTTGCATAATTTAATAAGTTATATCTAGTGTCGGTGGTTTCAAGTAAGTAATTTGTTACCAGTTTCAAGTCTTGCATAAATTTGATAAGTTATAGCTAGTCTTGCATAAATTTAGCTCAAAACCTCATGAAATGGTATCTACCAGTTTCAAGCAAGTAATTTGTTACCATCACTTAACCAGTTATTTTTGCGGTGGCAATATATAGTGGTAACAGTTTCTGATTGCATCCTTTCCTTTTCCAACTTGTGCATGTCGGTGGTTTTTTGGGTGTCGTGGCTTATTGAGTTCATGTTTGGGATCTTGATACTAGTGTTATTCAAATTTGCAGCTCAAACCAATCACAGACAAGGGTAAAGATCCAATGGCCGGTAATCTGCACTAACCCATAGTATACGTAATCTGTAGTAGATACTCAACTAGCAAATGGTGAGCCTCTCAATTGCAAATAGGTCTACTGCACAGAGTGCCAGAAAAACTTTGCTGAGCATATGAAGTTTTTGCCTTTTCTGCAGTGAACTTTAAGCAAGGACTGATGGCCATGACGACTTTGTCAGAATCGATCTTACCCTCATATCCTCTAGAAGCAGAGCATGAAGTGGACATGTTGTCACCAAGATGAATAGGATCCAATGACATTGTTGAATTACAATAAAAACCAACTGGTAAGTTTTCTTGATTAACCACTTTTTCGATCTCTAACCTGCCTATTTAGTGGCGCTCGACCTAAAAATGCACTTTAGGGAGCCAATGATTAATGATGGCTTCATTTTCTTCAGATTAATGTATGCAAGTTGCTCAAGAGCCAGCAAGAGCATACCACTCCATGATTGGTTGAGAATTGACAAGTATCAGTAATCCTGGTTCATCAAACTTGTACAATATTTGTCAAGCAATGACTTACTAAGAATTATTGTCAACTCTAATTAATAAGGTCAGCATTGTTGGTTAACAGTATGGTAGGCTTTGTAAGTTTGTATTTATTTTGGACTTTCATCATTGAAGGCGTGTACTGATCACCTGAGTATCTTCAGCTGGCCCATGTGTCTGACCCTATGTTTTCATTCATCGTTATTGTTTAGTCATCTGACATTTTTACTGATTAAGCAACTAGTGGATATAACATAGATGTATATTTCTTGTTCAAGATACAGTTGTAAAATATTCTTAGTTTGAATGATGTTTAGCTTTTATGTTTTTCAATTGTCACAATTCTGCTACCGAGCCAAACACTTGACACTTTTTGTTGTTGTTGTATATTGTTGTTGCCTCGTTATATATTAGTTCAATTGACGAGTGGAAGTTTTCCTAGATTATAATGTCAACAAGATTACCTCCCCTCTCGATCTAACTTGACTAATTCTGCAGGTGGTGTTGGACTTGGATGAAACTTTAGTATGTGTATATGAGACATCCAGTTTGCCTATATGTTCGCACTCAGGCAATTGAAACAGGTCTAAAATGTTTTCATGTCTTTGACAAGGTTAGTTTCTTTGAGTTGTTGCTTATTATATAGAACCTTATAACTTATTTAAATTAAATGACACCATGGGCTAAAACTTTTGGTTGCGATAGCGTATGTATTCTAGAGATTCTTTTCAGGCATTGTTCTCTATTTTGTTTTAATGCTTTGAATTAAGATCTTATAGTCCAAATATTAATTTTAATTTTTTTTTGTGCAGAGCTAATGATGAGTGCAGATTCGGTTCCAATTTGGTGCTAAAAAAGATGGACGCTAAGAAGTAGTACTAGGGCTTGCATATTATGTAATAGACTTTGTTACTCTTAAACAAGTTGATTACTATATTCTTGTAACCTTTTATTGATATTGTATGGGATGGAACTTGTTTAATATAATGGTTTTGGCACATTAAAGTTTTATTTTGTGTGTGGATGGTTTTGGTTATATAATATATATATATATATATATATATTATATATAATATATATATATATATATATAAATATATTATATATATAATAAAAATATATTTTTTTTTTTTTGGTTATATATATATATATATATATATATTATATATATTATATATAATTATTATATATATATATAATTTTATATTTGAAATATACTGATGATGCTTGGAAGGCATTTAAAAAAGTGTCGTGAAAAGTATCCATGACATTGATTAAATGTTGTAGAATATTTTAGATGACATTTACAAAGTGTCATAATTTTGACGACACTTATAAACTGACATTGAATCATGTTAACATGGCACCATTAAAGTGTTATGGAATATGCATTACATGACATTCAAAAAATGTCGTCATAAAGCTATTCCATGACACTTGTCGAGTGTCGTTGAAAGTCAAAAACTTTCTATGACACCCCCTCTAGACAGAACTACAAAAGTGCCATGAAAAGTCATTAACGACACTTTTGAGTGTCATTATAACACTTTTTTGTTGTAGTTTCCACGTGTCGACGGCAGCAATCTTCCTGGGATCTACTGAGATCCCCTCTCTAGTGACCACATGACCGAGAAACTCCACTCGATTTAGAAAGAACTCGCACTTCGACAATTTGGTATACAACCTCTCCTTCCTAAAAATTTCCAAAACTGTCCGCAAGTATTCTGCATGCTCTTCCGGTGTCTTCGAGTATATCAGGATGTCGTCGATAAACACCATGACGAACTTATCCAGATACTGACGAAATGTCTTGTTCATCAAGTTCATAAAGACAAATGGCATTTGTGAGACCAAAGGACATCACCAAAAACTCGTACTGTCCATACTTCGTGTTGAATGCAGTCTTCTGGATGTCTTCAGCCCTAACTTTCACATGGTGGTAATCGGATCTCAAATCTATCCTAGAAAATACCTTCGCCCCACTCAACTGGTCGAATAAATCATCTATCCGAGGCAGAGGATATTTATTCTTAATGGTGATGGTATTTAATGTCTGGTAGTCAATGCACAACCGAACTGTACCATCCTTCTTCGGCACAAAGAGCACAGGCGCTCCCCATGGAGAAACACTAGATCAAATGAAACCCTTTTTCAACAGGTCATCGATCTGCTCCTTCATCTCTACGGCCTCCTTGGGGTTCACTCTATAACAAGCCCGGGATACTAGAGATGTGCCCGGTACTAAATCTATAGTAAACTCCACATCTCTGTCAGGCGAAAGTCCTGGAAGATCCTTAGGAATACATCCATAAACTCCTTAATGATAGGGTGTGGCGGTGCTAACTCTCCAACTGTCGTACAACAGTTTGGCTCTAGGCTGATCTCTGACCCTGTCCTCCTGACACTGAATGGTGTCGTTCCTGGGGGACTGAACAGAATACTACCCTCATGACAGTCTATAGTTGCGTAAGCATAGCTAAGTCAATCCATTCCCAATATGATAACATATCCGAGAAGTGGTATCACAAAGAATCGTCCTCCAAACTCTCTCCAGCTATAGTAATAGAGCATCTATAGATAGCTCTAATGGGTACTGGTCTGCCTTCCGTCATTACTCTACTCATATCCTCGGTGGGTGTAGTTAATAAGTGGTGTTTTTGTAAAAACTCTAATGACAGAAAGCTATATGCACCAGAATCAAACAATTTATCTTAACCTGTATGAGCCACCACAAAAATATGTAACACCCCAGTCCCAATATACTTAGGATCAAGTACGTAGACATGCCAGCTGCATACATACGAAGCATACTCCAATATACGAAAATCTCGTATGTATACATAAGCTATAAAATGCAGTAACCATAAAACTAATCTCATCCACAAATAAATATATCATAAAATCACTATAAATCATTTGTACAAAATGTTGGACAAAGACAAATCTACTACCAACAAAAAGAAATAAATACATAGCAATGATGGAAGAGTCGAGCGAAGCGAAAGATGATCCAAAAGCTAGCATCGCGAAGGAAGATGGTAAACTATGTCCTCGGCTAGAGCACCTGCAAAAATCACAAAGCACACCTGGAAAAATCACCAGGTCTTCAGAGGGACGTAACAAGATACATGAAGAACATGCTAATACGAATTGTCAGAATAATAAAATAATATACAAAATACAAATATGCAAAGGATTCTAACCGTCTAATGTACAATTTAGAGGACAAGTTTCATGCGTGTCAATTCCCTATTTTTGAAATAGGTATCTGACTGTATTTTGTATTTTTGGGAAATTTAAATTTGGGTATTGTTAAAATTTTATTGATATTTTTTAGGGTGAAATTATTTCATATTATTTTTCTTGCTACTATTGTTACTATCATTTTTTTATCATTATTATTATTATTATTATTACTATTATTATTATTATTATTATTATTATTTTATTGCCTATACCTATCCCTTCCCTTACCTAACCTAACCCCAACCCATACTTCCTCTCTCTCTCCCTCTCCTGAGAACCAGTACACACCCCCCCAAATTCTCTTCCTCTCTCTCTCTCTCTCTCTCTCACTCTATCCCGATCTCCCTCTCTTCTTCCCGACCTCCGGCCGCCCCGAGCGCCACCACCATCTTCTTCCACCATCATCGTCGTCGTCTCCCTCGTCGCCACCTCCTCCATCTCCAGTGCCACCGCCTTGGCCGCCCCCTTCAGCCACCGCGACCACCCCACTGTCCCTTTCTTCTCCGTCCCCCCTGAGCGCCGCCAACGCCGTCGTCTCCACCGCCATCCATCGTCATCTTTAGCCACCACCACCATCACTTCCACGACGACCACCACCACCCTCGTCGTCGTTTTCTTTTATCCTCTCCCCCTCGTCTTCGAGCTCCGGCTGCCACCCCATGGTCGGCGTCCCCCAGCTCCTCCGCCCCGTCGCTGTTCTCCTTCGGCCTTCCCTCTCCCTCTGTACTTTCTCTTGTCGACGGGCCGACCTGGCCGGGCCTCCTCGCCTACGCCGACGAGCCCCTCCGCGGTGAGATTTCGAGCACCCATCTTTCTCCCCTTTCTTGATCTGTGTGCTCCTCGGAGATCGAGCCGCGTGGTTCGGCGTGCGTCGGACAACGTGCTGCCTCGAGCCGTACGCTACCTAGTGCAGCATATTCCTTGGGCAGCACCCTCGGTTGGTGCGCACCCCTCATTTTTGTGCTACCTCGGGATACGTGTCTCGAGCTTCGTACACCTCGAGCAACGGGCTTTGGGCTCCGCGTTGTTTGGGTTGCGTGCCATCTCGATTCGCGTGCCTCGGTGTGAGCTGTTTCGATTTTTGTGTACCCCGATCCACGTGCTGCCTTGGACAGCAGGATACCTCAAACCCCGTGCTGTCTCGGGTGCCGTGCTACCTCGGTTTGCATGTTGCCTCGATTCCCGTGTCTCAGACTTTGTGCCATCTCAGTTTTCGTATCGCTTCGATTTGTGTGCACACGCTGATTTGTGTATCGCTCTTATTTACGTGCCGCATTGGTCTTTGTGTCGTCTCGATTAGCGTGTCGTATTGATTTGTGCACTATCTTGATATTCGTAATTTCCTCGATCTATGTGGACGTCTCGATTTACGTGTACGTTGTCTTCTGTTTATCTCGATTCTCGTGCACGTCTCGATATATGTGTACGTCTCGGTTTGCGTGACTATATCGGCCTGCGTGCTTCGGTTTCCGTACCAGATCCCTATACTACTTACTGGACCTATACGGTATATTCTTCTCCGCATCCTCCGTGATTTCTTTTATTATTTTATTATTTAATGCTGATGATTATTTAGTGTGTTCTGAGGACCTCGATGGACGTGCTAGCTTGGATCGCGATCGTTGAAGACTTGCTTACCTAGCCGAGCCCTCTAGGCAAGTATCCCTTGCTCATCGACGGCTCTTGCCCTCTCTCTGGATTTTATTGCATTTAATTAGTTTGTACTTATAAATTATATACCATGATTAGTGTAGCCTAGTAGTAGAACTGCCATGCTGATAACTTAGGATAGCTTGGTCCGATACCGGGATAGACCATATCGGACAACTCGGATGGGTCATCCACACCTCTGAGGAGACGAACACGACTCACTTGTACGGATTGTCCCGTATACCCCGTGTCCGACTCGCGGTCGGGTAACGGCTCTGGCTAACTATTCTTGTGGCTGTGATTGTACTTGGGTTAGGACTATGGACATATGCTGTGATGCACCCTGCGAGGCGGTTATTTTATATTTATGCATGTTGGCTTAGCGTCCAGTACGCATCGTAGTGTGCTGGAGGCCGGAACTTAGTGGTCTCGGGTTCGATTGGTTTCCGGTACGTATCGTAGTGCTGCTGGAGGCTGAGACTTAGTGTTCTCGGCTATCGATTTGTTCCCAGTACGCATCGTAGTGCTCTGGTAGCTGAGACTTAGTGTTCTCAGCCTGCGATTCTGCGATTCTGTGGCGGGTTGTGCCGAGTGTTTTTGCCCAATTTGTAGGGTGCTCCTGTCCAGATTACAGAGGAGATTCTGCCGAATTTTTCCAGAATTTCCAGTTAGAAATTTGGTTCGAAGGAATAGACAGAACCATTCCGTTGGTTTGCTGGACTGGATTCACGCATGTTCATCTTGGTATAGTTTACCTGATCCCATTGCCTGCTGGGTAGACTCCCGACTAGATTAGTCGCCTAGCGTCTTGACCTGTCTTGTCCGTCGGATAGCGTAAGGAGAGCGGTTCTACTCGGAGACGGTCTGTAACCCTGGTCCTTATTTGGTTTAAGGGTTGTGGATCTGCTCCAGAGTGGTTCATGCAATCCTTACCATTTTTCGGCAGCATTAATTAATAAACACTTGTACCTGACCATTCATTCTAGAAGTTGTCCTAGTATAGCCAGATAGGGCTGACAGTTGTCTTATATATCGTAATTGTGACATTGGAAATATTTAGATTGCGTAGTATTTGAGGATTGATCTAGAATAATGTATCGTAGACTTTGGATTCCTGGAGTTGAAATATTGTGCGAATGTTTCGCGGAACGAGAAAGATACCGAGGATTTTGATATATGATTTTTACTCGACTTCCCAAGCGCCCAAAATCTGGTACCTTTGTGTATTACGATAGTTGGAAAACCTGGTTTGATTGCTATGTCTTGGTAGTTGAGGGGCTCATTTTCTAGTGGCTTGTGGTCATCGACTTGGAGGATTCTTGTGAGCCAGAGGGCATAGCATTGCTTATAGTGATTTGCATGGTATTTGGTTATTGACCTTCCTGACATGATATTGATTCCATCGTAGAGGGGTGACTCTTGATAGATTGATCTGGTGGATAGACCGACTGGATGATTGGAGCTCTAGGCTCCCATATATGCTTAGATGTTATTATAGTAGAGGTCCTGATCTTGTACTTGACCTGATATCCATGCCACGATGTGGGCAGATGACTTCTTATGATTGACAGATTTGTCCTTGTCCCAGACCTGACTACTTGTATCCGTGCTATAAGTCCAGTTACCCTTTGAGGTACTGGCCCTGACCTTGCACTACGGTGCCCCTTATCTACTGGCACTTTGAGGTGCTACTTCCATGATTATATGGCATTGCGATGCCATCTTGATATTCTAGCTATATTATATGATTACCTGCACGGGTACCTTGGTAGTTGGCCTTTAGTCTTAGCGTGGTCAGGATTGCTTGCTTGCTTGTTGCATAACACTAAGGATGAATCACAAGTGGGACTATAGGTGCCGAGGTTGATTCTTACATAGCGTTCTCGTACTGAGGTACGACATCTAGGAGGGTGATCATGTGACCACGGCATGTGATCCCGGATAACTATATGGATAATCTAGGTAACTTAAACTGGTAGAAGCATTGGGGGGAACGGAATCCCGAGATCGTGCATTACCAGCCTTATCCCAGACATTAGTCATGACCTGCAGGCTGGCCGCCACATATATTGTTACCATTCGTACTAGTGGATGGCAATATTCGGCTACTTTATGTACTATACATTATATACATGGCATGCTCGGTATGGTGGCTTACGAGGGACCGGTGGTGACATACAGAGCCCGGTGGTCTTGCGAGGGACCGGCGCTCATCTAGTCTTGATATACTTGGCCCCGCTAGCCCTGCTGGGACAACACGATATGAGGATTCCTACATTGCATTGTTGGGGTAACCCAACCTCCACATAGAGAGCCGTAGGCATTTTGAGTGGCCGCTTATTCTCCTAAATTGTATGACTTGTTGCTTGCTAAGCTGGCTGGTATGTAACGCTGTCCCGGTGCGGTAATTCATTCCCTTGTTCTTATTTGATGTAGGGGTGAGTTACAGTTCTGATGACAGACTACGAGTTTCAGTTGACGATGCAAGCATTAGTGGATGTTAGGATAACTGTGATGATTGTTGGTTACTTACGTATTAGTAGTTGGATTGCTGCCTTATATTCTGTAATCGTGCGTTAGTACCGCACGATCCTTTACCCTCATTACTGTTGTTCATACGTGTTATTCCTGTTATATATCATATCATGCTGGTTTTCTTCCCGCCCGTCCTTGAGCCTTCCTTTCTGGTACTTGCTACAGTTGGCCTGACCAACCCTAGATTGTTCTCAGATTGCCTGTGACCGACCCTGTGGATCTTCCAGACTCGACTTGGAGGACGTGCTTCAGTTCCCGACCATGCTAGGAACTGTGGGAAGGTATACTCATCTACATTATTATCCTGTACTGTAGATTTTCTGATTATCATATGAGTATTTCCTGCTTTCCATATGATTCTCTCTCTTGTCAGTATTTTATTGTGATTTGCCTGTGGACATGAGATCGGATTTAGGCCATAGATTGATTGCATGCTAGGACACCCAGCAAGACTTGACAGCCGTCATCTCCGTATAGCATATTCGTACCTTATACGGTGTAGCTGGCCGACGTCCGTCCCCGTATTTCGGTACTAGGTGTAACAATGCACATGGGTGGGATTTAGGCTACATGTACGTAACTGGCATCCAGTCATCCTATCCGACCGTAACGTCCAAAACGTCAAGGGTATCTGCAAATATATATCGTCATAGTTTCTTTCGAAAACTATGGTTTACCTGTTTGGCTTCACATACGCACTAGCGACTGTCCTTCCCTAATATTTCCCATACTGACCAAGTCATGTCCATGACCCCCCAGTTTTGTAACTGCTCGAGTCTCTATACCTTAATCATAGTAGTTACGATCTATCCGTCACACGATAATAGAGATGGCCATTCCATAAGTCGTGCCCCTAGCAAACTGCCTCCAACCGTGTAGTGTGTGTCATGGCCAAATGAGATATAAGGATATCCCACAACAAGAAGGTAGTATGCTAAAACTAAGTTAACATGCATATAATAAAATAACGACTAATAGAGTCGCTTGCACCCAAGTGTGACTTGGACGTACCGTTTATAACAAATAAAACAAAATATGAAACAAAGTAATTAATGCTGAAAATAAATAATATAACAGTAAATATAGCAAGGTATACTTGCCTGGTAGGCCGCCTGGTGCTACGATGATCAATGTGGCACAAAGTTTGACTTCGGTGTTACAACTACGCAAAGGGGCCTCCGATGATGGCACGGTCTGTTCCATCGGTCCAAAACGATCAAATTAGTTAGGGTCGACATAAGGAGGTACAGAATTGATGAGGAAATAGAAATAAGGACTTAGCCATGAAGAGGAGGATAATAGAAGGAAATATAATATATACTTTTTATATAAAATATATGATATTTAAAAACTATATTCTATTAGTAAAATAAATCTTAGATAAAGTATATGCTTGAAAATAATAACATAGTTCTTAGACTAAAACTCTAAGTTTGTCGAAATACTATTTTAGGTAGGAAACTATATTTTATATTAGTCAAAAATATTTTAATTAACTATTTAAAATCGAGAAATATTTATAAAATATTTAAAACTATATTTGCTAGTCAAGTATATATATAAATATATTTTTAGAAAAATAATGTTAAAAATAGTTTAGGTAAAACTCATTCACCATATCCAAAGAATATATGATCATATATTTTAGGTTTAAAATCAAACTAGATTTGCAATTATTAAAATAATTTTGATATTGGTAACCTAATATTGTAACAAATATATCAATAGTATTAAACTAATTATAATAGTAGTAGTAAATAATAATAGTGATTTAAACAAATAAAATGGAACACACAAAAAAATAAAGCAAAGTAATTGAACAAAAGAGAGGAGCTGGAAAGGAAGAAAGGAGGGAGAGAGAGAGTGAGAAGGAAAAGGAAGGGGAAGGAGGGAGCGGGGGATCGGAGTGGAGTCGCCGGCGGCGGATGCTCCGACGGAGAGAGGGGGAGAGGACTGGAGGGAGCAGAGAGAGTGGGGCTGGGAGGCGATGCACTGAGCGGTGGCCGTGGCAGTGACGGAGGTAAGTACGGCGGTGGCGGTGGGTTTTATTGTGGTGTTTGCTTCATGGTTTTGGAGGTTTTGGGTGTGCTGGTGGTGATGGGGAATATACGGGCGGCGCTGGGTGTGGGTGTCCGTCGGGATGGGATCGCGGAGACAAGGGCGGCAGAGTGATGACATGGAGATGGTGTCGATGGCAGCGGGATATGGTGGCGGTGGCGGTGGCGGTGGCGGTGATTTCTGTGGAGCATCGGTGGCAGGTGTAGAAGCATGGAATTTCAGAACCAGAAATCCAATGCGCCTAACACTACATGCGCCAGGAAGCTCAGATGAAGTACTTGGCACAGCAAACAGCAAAAGCTTAGACATTAAAAGAAGATTTTTTTTATATAAAAGTGTATTACATGTCTAAAAAAGGCTGTACAAAGGAGAACTTCTACAAAAAGAAAAGACCCTAAGTCTACAGCCAGGCGCAGCAACCACCATGCGCTCTCAGCCGGGCGCATCCCGTCATGCGCTCTCAAACAGGCGCATCTCTCGGCGTCTCAGCTCG
>JANAVB010011579.1:0-61546 GCA_029216955.1 Iris pallida
TGCATGAGACCTAGGATAACGTTCTACCGCCGACACTGCGGCGTAGGCTGGACGTACCCACTTCTCGTGTCCTAACTCTAGGGTGCGGGTCGTGACACCCACCATAACCCACTATTTAGGGGCAGGAGGGCCAACCCACCATTTGAACGGGCCTAAAAATCCAGCCCAGCCCAACCCGCCGACAGTCCGTGGGCCAGGCGGGCCAGCCCGCTTCACCAATGCCAACGAGTGGATGCTATTCCTAGACTGGGAAATCTGGCAAATAAATCTGGAAATATGGTTTGTAGATATCCATATTGCTTCATTAAGAAACAGTAGTAGAAAACGGGCAGATGCAGCTTCCAATTTCAGATGCAGCTTCCAACTTCCAGCTACGCCCAAGCCCGCCCCGTCCAACTACGCCCAAGCCCGCCCCGCCCAACTTCGCAGATGCCGCTTCCAGCTTCCAACTTCACAACAGCTTCCAACTTCGCAGATGCAGCTTCCAATTTCATATGACATTTACATTTAGTATTTACACAACAGCAGTAAGCCCGCGGGCTAGCCCGCCCCGCCCAAGCCCGCGGCGCATGGGCCAACCTGTAACACCCATATCTCAGAACACGTATTTGATTTAAGCTTGCATGTATCTTGGACCTGTATTTTATTTTCTCAGATTTTGGCCTGTACTTGTAATTGGCTTGACTTGCAGATTTTTGGTTCTCGTAATTGGGTTTTACCTAGCTTGGTTTATTTTGTGGAGAAGGTTGGGTTGGTTGGTTTATTTGTATTAGGAACACCTTAGCCTATGATCCACCCTCAACACACCACAACCACCCTCATTTAATCCCCACCAACCTTTTCTCTCTCCTCTTTACTTTATTTATTTTCTCTATCTTCTTCTTCTTCCTTCCTCTACACAACACCAACACCCATAGGCAAGTGCACCTTGCCACCACAGGAGAACCACTTTTTATTTGTCTATTAGTTAGATTAGGCCATGGTGATCAACATTAGAACTTGTCATTTTGTGATTTGGAGTTCCTTTGTTCTAGATATAGGTTTTTATATTTTTGGATTCACATGGTTTGATCTATTTAACTTGATTTTTGCTTGTTTTGATGCCTCCATGTGGAAGAGAATTCAATTTTACTCAAGTTAGACCTTTGAAAATCTAGATTTGGCTTTGATTTGACAAAGACATGAAGAATTGAAGTTTTGGAGTTCTTGGAGTTCTTCTCGGGTTGGAGGAGCAGACCTCTCGGCCTGCGCTCTTTAGCGCAAGGCCGATTGCACAGCTCACCCTTTGGTGAACTGCGCCCCTCGGCCAGCGCATTGTGCTGAGCTGAGTTGCGCTGGCGCTTCTTAGCCCAGCGTTCCCTTTCCCCTTGTGCATAGGCTCTTGCGCAGTCCACTTCTGTGCAATCCATCCATGCGCCATCCATTCCTGCGTAACCTGATCCAGCGCATCCATCTGCTGCGCCATCCACTCCTGCGCAGTTGGTACCCTGCGCAGCTCACCCCTGCGTAGTTGGTACCCTGCGCAGCTCACCCCTGCGCAGTTGGCCTCTGGCGCACTTGACTCCTGCGCAACCGGACCCCAGGGACCCTTGCGCAATCTGTCCAATCATGGAGATTTGGTTTTATTTTCCTTAAGCTTGGCTCTTCTATAGCCCTGTACATTGATATTTTATTTGATTTTACGCCCATTTTATATCCTTACGCCTTTTGTCATGAACTTGATTTTACTTAATATGTTTGGAATGACTATTGCACATGGCATGGTATGGCAAGGAACTAGCATAACACGACAGTGACCCATAGTGGTGCACTCCTGACATGACCAACCTGACTTGATAGTGGCCCGTGGCGGCGCACTCTTGACTTGACTTGACTTGTAACTTATAATTTAACTTGACTTGATGCTGTTGTGACAGCTAACTTGACTCGTATAATCAACTTGACACCGTGGGTGTTCCTGCTTGCTTGCTTGTGCAATCCACTTGTCTTGTCTTGCATCATGTCTAGGACGTGACTCTTGGTTCCCACGGTCAGGGATTCATACTGAATATGGATTAGGCTAATGACTAGATCAAACTATAGTTCATGGAGAATTTCCATTCACAGGCAATCTCGTTATCTGGGCGCTCTTAATTAGACTTGTAGCTTGCCGACGAGTAGAGCACATTTCCAGCACACTGTCATGTGTTGCACCCTCTAAGTCACCTAAGGGTATATCGTCTCCGGGGCGATGTACCCAACCATACTCTCAACCCGCGGAAGGATAACTAGATGGTCTGCAGGGCTTGGGACTGGGAAATTCTCACTTGCATCTTGTTAGTAATTAGGCTTGTGATAACCCTAGTTAGTTAAAATAGTAAGCCGTAGAATTTGCTTGGCCGCTTGTGAATGGATGATGTCTAGCCCTGTCTAAGCCTTGTCTAGTCCCTGTATCTGGATCCCTTGAGCATGATTGTTTTACTTATCTTAAACAATAAATGGATAGAGACAGATGGCTATTCAGGCGAAGGATTACAACCCCGGTCCTTGTTTGGTTTACGGATTGTAATCCGGCTCCCGGAATGGTTTCACGTCCCTAGTCGTTTATTGTCATGTTTCTCTTTAATACTTGTACTTTCTTTTATTTTCTTATGTTCTGCATGCTGGTTTTATTCTTATTTCGTGGCCTCCTTTGTGGCACTTGCTCTTTCTGGGGTTTGACCCAGCTGGTTTTGTGTGGCCAGATTTCGGAGCAGCTCCCGAGGATCTTCCGAACCTCCAGCCCGATGGTGGCGACTAGAAGGAACCCGGGCTACGAGTGGGTTTTCTATTTTTTTCGCTCACTCTATTGTAAAGTTATTTTTTGAGGCGTTTAGCCGACGAGCACCTGTTAGCTCGATGCACTTTTACTTACTGTGCCTACGGGCTGTAAACATGATTAACAAATCCTAGGGTTGATCATGTATGACTTAACTCTTGCTAGTCCTAGCATTTTGTACGACTAGCTTCATGATCAGCTGATATGTAATATTTAGGACGCCTTTTATTGTATATTTGGTGGTCAAACATCTTATGATTATATATTTGCTTGAGATTGAGACAGTAGGCTTGACCTTAAGAGACTGTTGGCTTGTAGTAAACCCTCATATCTAGACAGCCGTGACCGTATGGCGAGATGGACTTCATTTTAATATACGTAGCTGGCTATGTTCGCCCCCGCTCTCCAGTATTCTGGTTCTGGGGCGTGACACAACCCACCGAGGCCCGCTGCAAAACGGGCCTCTATATGTATAGCCCAACCCACCTTTTTTATTGGCGGGGCGGGCCGGCCCAACGGGCCTGGCCCGTTTTGACAGTTCTATATGTGTGTAAGGTTGTTTATTATAGCCTATATGATATTGGTATAGGATATTATAGCCTATGTCTAGTTGTGATTAGAAATGACCCTATAGGCCTAATTAGGCACACTTTGACTAGTTACTTGACTAAGTTGACCAAAGTCAACTATGGGTGAAACTTGACCTAGAATTGACTAACCTCGACTAGTTGACCATTGTTGACCAAATCCTAGATAGTTTGACTACAATTGACTAAGTTGACCTAGTTTGACTGTATAGTTGACCAGAGTTGACTTTGGCCTTGATTGACCTAGAATCATATAGAATGCATTGTAAACTTTATTTTTACCATTGTAGATACATTGTGACCTGTGTTGTTCTAAATAGGACTCAGTTACTCTGATTTGGATATCTTTTATCGGACATTCAGGATATCAAGAGAGTACATTCTCTGATCATTTTATACTTGCTGGGACTTATATTCTTGCTCTAGATTACTTTACTTGATGCTGTCATGTCGTTAACACGAATTGGTACTATATGGATCTTTTCATGAGATGTTATCCCCCTCGGGAGCATCGAATACGTCATGTCATGTACTTTTTACTTACATCATGTATTCCTGTGCTTCTACCATTCATGTATACTCATGTGATTCATGTACTCTCATGTTCACAGAGCCTTCATGTATAACTACTCATGTGTACTCATTTATTGAGCTTTATGTGAAATCATATATAATAACATAACTTGTCTAGATCCTTGTGTATTGATTAGGGTACGGGGGAGTAGAAGTGGTTATGTGATCAATTCCAAAGTAGGTATTCATGTGCAACTCTGTAGCTTATTTATGTACAAATTCAAGCCGTTTACATAACCATCTTGTGCTCTAAATCACTAGTCACTTACAGTTCTTTACTTATAGTAGATATTTCCAGTTACAGATACCTCTCTTACTTTTTATGTACATTCTTACAACGTTTCATGTATCTTACTCTATTGCATGATTTATATTTTCTGCAATGATAAACTATTTGAGATTATGTGCTCGTTCCTGTCCTTACTGGACCTGTTGAAAATATTAGAGAGGATGAGGAGGACTTCTGCTCTACTTTCTATGGAGCAGACTTAGATGACACCTGCGACCTGGACCCTCAGTAGGATCCATCTGCAGCTGAGGATTACCCCTGTAGTCTAGGCGAGTTAGCTGGACTGTTATCTTATTTGTTGTCTTGTCTTTATATTGACATGCTGAGTTGTATTATTTCTGGATGTTGAGATGTAATGTCGTATAGACACTTAGACTTATTTTTTCTATTTGTATGTTTACTATTTGAGATTTTATATCTATCATATCGTGCTACTTCTATCTTAGAATTGCGATTGAGATGTACCTTCTCTATTGTCCTTCGATTGGATAGTATATCTTGTGTAGTTACAGTTATACTGTGTTAGATGTATGTGACCTATGACAGCGTTCTGTCGTCGACACTACGGCGTAGGCTGGACGTACCCACTTCTCGTGCCCCTACACCGGGTGCGGGTCGTGATACATTTTTAGTGGTAGCCCATGCAGGTCTAGATATCGTAGTGGTACTCGAACTAGAGTATCACTACAGCCTAGTAGGATATAGGATATAGTTTTTTTTGGAGGTACTCAATCACATCTAGAAAAAACTCTTATCTAATTCCTGGCATCTAAATTCTTGCCGTTAATTGCTTCCTTTGAAATAAACTGTCCTCCTTTGATTATATCGCTTCTTTCTCAGTATTGATTTTCTTGTTTGATCTGTCTCCAGGATGGTGGTTGAGACACGATCGTATCACCCCAACACGGGAGGTACTTCGGAGAGGTCAGCCACCTCTCGCCCAGTTCAGCCGGGACCTGAGACATCAGCTCCCCTGTTACCTACTCATGTCGAGGTTTCTGCAGCATTTGGGAGTGCACCTCTATCTGTTCTGAGGTCGACCCCGGTTATTCCAGATGTGTTACAACAGTAGCCGCATTCGGGATCGGTCGACGCAGCTCAGTTATTCGCCTTCTTCCAGCAGATGATGGAGGCCCTGCAGCGCTAGTCTGCTGACTTTAGACGGGGTATAGATAATGTCCATCAGTTGGCTATGACGACTGTGGAGAGGGTTACTGCGCAGCCGTAGGGAGGTCAGATTCAGCAGTATCAGCAGAGGATGCTGGGATCAAGGAATTTTAGAAGATGCGTCTGAGAGATTTTCGAGGTACATAGGGGATTCTATATGCCGATGATTGGATCGAACATAAAGGAGATTTTTTGACTAGCGGAGATACCAGCCCAGATTCAGATTGAGGTAGCGGGCAGCCAGATGCAGGACTTAGCCCGCACATGGTATCAGACAGATCCTAGAGTGGGCACAGAGGGACAGACTTGGGGAGCCTTCAAGAAGCTCTTCAAGGAGAAGTTCTTTTCGGACACCACTTGGCGCCTTAGAGATGCAGTTTGAGAGTCTGGTTCAGTGGAGCCAGACCGTGGAGGAGTATGCCAGAGAGTTTTGCCGCCTGGACAGGTTCGTCGAGGGCCTCAGCGAGATGGCGAAGGCCAGGAGGTTCAGGAAGGGATTAGTCAAGGAAGTCAAGTCCTTGACCAAGAGTGACAGGAGCACCACTTTTGAGGAGATACTGATAGGGGCCATGGCAGCTGATGATGACCTTGAGCTGAATCTCAAGAGAGATCGGGTTACACATGGAGCCAGTAGCAGTGGAGGTCAGGCCAAGAGGTCTCATTTTTAGCACCAACACCAACAGAGGCCGTTCCAGCCGCTGCAGTTTTAGGGACATGGACGTGCACCTTTTTAGCAGGTGCAGCAACAACAGCCGAGACTTCAACACAAGGCACCCAGGCATCAGCCCATCAGTTACACTTTCTGTAAGAAGCCAGGACATGGATGGAATGACTGCAGAAAGAGTCTAGGCAAGTGCTTACTCTGCGATTCAGCAGAGCACCAGCTACGGGTGTGTCCCCAGTCTTTGGGACGTTTAGCTCAGGGAACATGAGCCAAGGCTCCGGTAGGGCAGCAGAAGGGACCACCGCTGCAGACTCAACAACAGAGGTTCATCTAGCACCAACAGCAGGCTAGGAGGCTAGCAGGGGCTAGCTTTTGCCATGGCAACTGAGGATGCAGAGGATATTTGTGAGCACCCTGAATTTCGGGTTGATTTTTTTTAATTTTTCTGCTTGATTAAATTTCAATAAATAAATTATTCTGTTTAATTATCTTTAAGTGTACTTTCTGTGCCTTTGATATTTGGAGTGTCAGGGATGTTCAACTCTGGAAACCTTCTTCACGAGTTTTGTAGTGGACATGATTACCTTCATGACGGTATATAATGTTCCATCTAAACTTGTTCCCTTGTACTCTTTTTGCTTCACACAACCTCGGATCGATTTAGACCAATTGATCATTAATTAATTTTCCCACACTTTTCCTTGATCATTATTAGCACGTTACCGTGACTTTTAATTTGGGAGCGCAAGACCAGTCATTTTCTTGAAACCAACTCATCATGCATGATCTACTCGAGACGCTCTTCACCCATGACCTTCGTGTCCCACTCAGACATACTATTTTGTGCTCCACTTGCTTCACACAACTTTCCTGACACGTGACCCGATTTTATTTACCCCACGGTGTCACATTTATTTTCCAACTTGATTTATGGGTACCCTGTCGACCAAAACCTGTCAACCCCAAATATGGACATGGCCCATATTGAGCCTACTATCCGCATGCCACTTGTGTCCCATTTATTAGAATCCCCACATGCTACTTATTCACCCACGATCATCAACGCCTATTTAAATTCGATTGTTGCGCAATGTCCGATTTTGATCCAACCCGGCTTGACTGAACCTAACCCCAGCTCCATGTTACTCTCCACCGTGATACCTTCACCTTCCTTGCTAAAAAATAATATTAAATACTCATTCTACCTATTTTTAATAATTATTGGAAATTTCGTTATTGAAATCCCCATGGGAATAACCTATTTTCCTACAAATAAATCCTAGCCTTTGGATTCTTCAAATAATTCCTCACCATCAATTTCCCTCCAACTCTATTAATTCCCACACTAGTATCTACAGCCGGCCCTAACTTTGAGGGAACAAACTTTTCTCTCTCTCTCATTAAATTAATTCTTTACTTCTCTCTTTCTCTCTCTTCTAAATTTCCTACACACCAACTACACCAACACCAACAGCAGCCAACTCCTCCTCCCGAACAACACCCACCTGGCCGAGCTTCTCCCTCCGCCGTGGCCGACGCCGTCGACCACCTTGGCCGTCGGCCACCACCACCAACTCCTTTTCCTCATCAATACAATAACCGCCACCATTTCATTCCACCACCACATCCGACGCCACCACCCTCCACAACCGTGTGCCACCCCGCCGTGCACAGCGCCAGCCGTACGTCGCCCGCCTCCGTCGGGCCAGGCTGGGCCGTGCAGCCCCGCGTGCAGCAGTGGGCAGCCGTCGGCCGGGAACAGCCTGGCGCACGCGTACAGTGCCGCCGCCGGCCACGCGCCGCCGTGGCCGTGCCCCCCGCGGTGGATGAACTCAGGAGACCCCCTGGGTCGCCACGTCTTTCCGGCACGACGTATAGGCAATTCGTGCATTTCGCACGAATTCCCGCCGTGACGCACACGGAATCAAGTCCGTTTTGGCGCCCCGTCGCAGCAACTTCGCACGCAATTTTCGAGAAATTCGACCATTGGATCTCTTCCTCCGTCACAGTCTCGGTATATCCATTTTCACTCCTGTCAATTTTCATCCTTTGATTTTATCGTTTGATACATCAAAACCGGCCACCAAGTTGACCGTTTAAATTGTATAAATTTTGGACAGTTTGCGGAGCCAACTTCGCCATCTTGTACCTCCTCCACCGCAGCTCCTGTTGGCATGCTACCAGTTCCTGTGCGAAGCTGGTATAACCCTCTTATTACCCCTCTAGTTTCGTTTCATTGTGAGCTTGTTTGATTGGTTGAATTCGACGCCAAAGTTGGTCGTCCAAATTCGTAATTTCCAACTTATAAATTTCTATTTTTGAACACGGGACTCCAGATTTCATTTCTGACACCACCACTAGACTCATGGTGTCGTTCTGGCAAATTTTCATATAAAATTTGTTAGATTTGGAGGTCGTGGGCCCTGGCACGCATTTCGGTGCAAAGTGGGTCCTACAGTCCGGATCAACGGGACTTTTTGACACCGGCTCATCGGAATCCAATTCGGATATACCGTTGAGTTCGTATCATCATTCTGGACTCGTTGACATATAATTTTCTAGGTTTTGGTGGACATTGGATCCGACACGCATTTTGGTGCAAGTCGGATACCAATATCCGGGTCAACAGGTCATTTTGAGATCGGCTCATCGGAATCCAATTTGGATATACCGTTGAGTTCGTATTGTCATTCTGGACTCGTTGACATGTAGTTTGCTGAGTTTTGAGAACATTGGCTCCGGCACGCATTTCTGTGCAAACAGAATTCTAATGTTCTGGTCAACGGACCAAATTGAGATCGGATCAACGGAATCCAATTCTGGACATACTGTTGGGTTCGTATCGTCATTCTGGTTTCGTCATATAATTTGTTATATTTGTAGACTTATTTTCTTGCATGTTTTTCGGTACAAAACGGCTCCGACACGGATACCGTTTTGACCCAAAATTACCTTTTTGCCCTTGTGTCCAAATTGGACCGATGGATAGGCTATCCTAGCTAATTTGACCATTCTAGACACGTTGGCGATGTTTATTTCATCGTGACAACGTTTGTTGATAATTTCTCTGAGTTTAACCTTTTTATAAATAATTAATAATTAATTCTTATAATGTTCGTATTTCGAGATTAGTACAACGAAACTGAGATCAGTCAATTCCAGTGATCTCATATCGCTGAAATTGACAAGATGGACACATGGATCACTATAATAAGATTAGTAACTTTACCGTTGATCTTCTTATTTCGATTTACGTGTCGTAAGTTTCGACGTACGAATAACGAAATACACTTTATATCTTTAATAATTAGACTAGAATCGACCCTGTTTGACCAGAGTTGACCAGTTGACCAAAGTCAACTGTAAGTAACACTTGA
This sequence comes from Iris pallida, assembly GCA_029216955.1. Lineage (NCBI taxonomy): Eukaryota > Viridiplantae > Streptophyta > Magnoliopsida > Asparagales > Iridaceae > Iris > Iris pallida. The sequence goes on from JANAVB010011579.1 coordinate 9,455, forward strand.
CCTAGTTTGACTAGATTATTGACCAGAGTTGACCTAGAGTTGATTTGACTTAGAAGAACCTAGGATAATATAGATTACTTGTAGAGATTCATTTATTACAACTTGAACACCTTGTAACCTGTGTTGCTTTAAATAGGACTCTGTGGCTTCAGTTGGACCCCTATAATCAGCTGTTCAGGTTATCAGGCGAGTACATTCTCTGATCATTTCATATCCTGCTTAGAATTATTTTTCTGCATTAAATTATTTTACTTGATACTGTCACGTTGGTCACACGGATTGGTACTATATGGATCCCTTCTTGAGATGTTATCCTTTAGGAGCATCGGGTACTTCATGTTCTGTGCATTTCACTTACATGGCATATCACTATGCTTCATTGGTTTATTGAATCACTTGTGACATGTACCCTCATGATCACAGAGTCTTCCTTGAATCCTCCATTTATTGGGCTTCCTAGAATCCCTATTTATGGACTACCATGTACCACCCTTCGGGGCCATTAAATGAATCATAACATAACCTGGCTGGATCCTTATGTATTGATTGGGGATACGGGGGAGTAGAAGTGGACATGTGAATAATATCCAAGTAGTGTAGCATCAGAATTATTCATAGTGTAGCATCAGAATCATCCTATGCCATTTACATGTCTATATTGTACTCTGACTCACTAGCCACTGTTAGTTCTCTATGTATAGTAGATATTTCTATTACAGTTCTCTCTCTGTTTACATACTATATTTCTTTCAGTACCTGTATCTTACTTTGCTGTATGATTATATTTTCTAACCTGCTATGAACTGTTGAGATGTATTGTGCTCACTCCTGTCCTGACTGGACCCGTTGATAAATTTTACAGATAGCCTGGAGATTGCCTGCTAGCCTAGAGGAGACACAGTAGAGGTTGTATGGATAGCTAGGGTTTTGCTTATAGCTTATTTTCAGTCGTCTTGAGTTGTATTTATGGATTACTGTATTTGAGATTTGAGTTGTTTTTCTGGATTGTGTATCTTAGACACTTAGACTTCTATCTGATGTATCTCTTTGTGGATTTCATTTTATCTATCTTCATTATGCTCTACCTTAGATGTGATTGAGTTTACATTCTGCTATGTCACCCCATTCGGGGAGTATAAATGCTTAGCCTTATACTGTTAGATGCATGAGACCTAGGACAGCGTTCTACCGCCGACACTGCGGCGTAGGCTGGACGTACCCACTTCTCGTGCCTTACTCTAGGGTGCGGGTTGTGACAATATTAGAGAGATGATTACAGTTTTTGTTCTTCTCGACTCCATTCCAGCTTTTGTATTATTCAATTCTGGTGCTTCCCATAGCTTTGTGTCTGTATCTTTTGCTTTTAGACACCATCTAGCTTTTGAATCGTTGCCTAGGACTTGTAAGATCACGACTGGGGGTGGCATCATCCTTGTCAGTGGTATTTGTAAGGATCAGAGAGTAGTTTTAGGAGGCCGAGAGTTAGATGTGAGTTTGCCCGTAATGTCACTACTGAACTACGATATCGTACTCGGTATGGATTTGTTGAGTAGACACCATGCCAGTATAGATTGTTGCGATGGCAGAGTTCTTTTCCGTCCGCCAGGAGAGCAAGAGTTTGAGTTTGCCAGACGGCAGACGGAGCAGAGCAGCACGGAGTCTTCTATGGAATTTCAGTGGAGGAGCAGACGGTGCCACATCCATTGATAGCAGAGTTCATGGATGTCTTTTCGGAGGACTTGCCAGGACTACCACCAGACAGAGACATTGAGTTCTCTATAGACTTAGTGCCCGGCGTAGAGCCGATATCTCAGCATGTCTATAGGGTGAACAACAGCAAGTTGGGAGTTAAAGAAACAAGTGGATGAGTTGCAGGAGAAGGGCTTCATCCGATCGAGTTCTTCACCATGAGGTGCACCGATGCTTTTTGTGTCGAAGAAGGACGGGTCGGTACGGATGTGTATCGACTACAGGACACTTAACAACCTTACGATCAAGAACAAGTATCCGCTGCCGAGGATCGATGATCTCTTTGATCAGTTGAGTGGAGCGAGGGTATTTTTAAAAATTGATCTAAGGTCAGGCTACCATCAGGTAAAGTGAAAAGGGAGGATGTCCCGAAGATATATTCAGGACGCGGTATGGCCAGTTTGAGTTTATGGTGATGCCGTTTGGGTTGACTAACACCCCGGCGGTGTTCATGATCCTGATGAACAAGGTGTTCCACCAGTACTTGGACAAGTTGGTGGTAGTGTTCATCGACGATATCTTAGTATATTCGAAGACCAAAGAGGAGCATAAGGAGCGCTTGAGAGTGGTTCTAGAGACTCTCAGGAAGGAGGAGCTTTATGGAAAGCTCTCGAAGTATGAGTTCTTCCTGGATCAGGTTGATTTCCTAGGTCATATGGTGACTGGGGATGGGATCTCAGTTGACTCGAGGAAGATCATGATAGTTGAGGCGTGGACAGCACCGAGTTCAGTTGCTGAGATCAGGAGCTTCTTGGGATTGACAGGATACTACATGATGTTCGTTCAGGATTTCTCCCGAGTTGTAGAGCCATTGACTAGGCTGACCCAGAAGGACGTAGATTTTATCTAGTCAGAGGAGTGTCAGGTCGCTTTTGATGAGTTGAAGAAGCGGTTGACGACAGCTCCGATTCTGACGTTGCCATTAGTATCAGGCGGGTTCACTATCTACAGTGACGCCTCTGGAAAGGGTTTGGGTTGTGTCTTACAGCAGCATGGGAAGGTAATTTCCTATGCTTCCAGGCAGTTACGTCCGTATGAGAAAAACTACCCTACCCACGACTTGGAGTTGGCGCAGTTATCTTTGCTCTGAAGTTGTGGAAACACTATCTATACGGAGAGTAAGTGAGATCTTTACAGACCATAAGAGCTTGAAGTATGTGTTTACACATAAGGAGCTCAACAAGAGGCAGCGAAGATGGTTGGAGTTGATGAAGGACTTCGATTTTATTGCAGTATCATACAGGGAAGGCCAACGTAGTTGCCGATGTCACGCCCCGATCATGGAGGATCGAAATCTAGCTACTGGGCGCAATGCCGTACAAGTCTAGATTGCACTTGTACAAGGCAAAACCTTTACAGTTCCTGGTATTTCTAAAAAAATAACGATAGCGCAGCAAAACCAAGCAGATAAATTGAAGTCACACAAGATATTGAAGAAACGTATCTCTTTATTGATAATTGCAATGGATTACAAGACTTGCAGCAGAATACATAGTTTATAACTGATTATAAGACTTTGATTAGCCAACTGAATATATACACTTGCCCTTTAGGCTACAACTGAATATACCGACTTCTTTACAATGAACTTATCAATTTGGCTACAATCTCACTGGTATAACTGAGTTACACTGTTCATACATTATGTCACATAGCAGAAGACATCGTCTTGAAAGAAGAGCTTCTGCACACCCATCCGAATTATCGATGCCAAGCACGATCAAACGATTTCTTCCATAAGCAAGCACCTATAATATTGCCTACAACGTGGGTCAGTACATTATCAATGTACTGGCGAGCGGTGCTGGCCCAACTCACATAACAAGGCCCAACTCACATAACAAGACAACACTAAGTAATCATGTTATAGTACATTATTAACATGATCTTTCTCGTTGCCTTAGGGTCAATTTCATATTTCTAGCCGACAAGAAGTAAAGCATGCAAATCTCATAGCCAACATAATTTAAAGCATGCACTTATCACCCTTTGGTGATTCTTGTCTACGGTCGTGTAGCCATCCTGTATATATATTAATACTTACTCAGCCTGCACAAGACATTGTTAGAAACAATATCATAATTCAATATAATTATCACCATTCAGGTGATTCTTACCAACAACCGACATCCTTCCTGTATTTGAGTAATAACTTACTCTGCCTGCATAAGACATCATTAGCACTGGACCTATCTATATAAAGGTCACTGGAGACACGCCATCTTGGACCATCTTACAGGCGAAAGGCTAACTCTGAATGGGGTGCGAATCCATGAGATGTTTTCGAAACACCGTGCAACTACTTCAGCACCATAGGATTTCGGTGTCCTTTCAGTGGGCAGTAGCAAGCCCCCACTACAAGTCGCGAAATCCCGATGTCAGTACGTCGACACCATACTTGTTCCCCCTAGGATGAACGGGGTCCGTGGCCGCGGATTACCATTCTGGGAACTACCTTGTATACAAGTTGTCTATGACCATGCAAGTATATGCAACTTATCTAAGAAAAAAACATATAATGCATGATAAGGAAAACTAAGTAATTCATCCACCATTCTCATTCGTATTGCCATCTTGCCATCTTTCCAGGGTCTTGGCGTAATCAACATTCTACATCGACGATAGGATAATAAAATGTTGTTACCCAATCCCTTTGCCACATCTTTGATACCATACATCTTTCCAATCAACTCAATGTACTCACCGCCCATTCCGTTGGGACTTAGCATCTGTTTTAGCATACATTCATTCGGACGTAATTCGAGCATACTCACTGCCCAGTTCTTGGGTCTTAACATCTGTGTTATCATCTATTCATCGAACTAAGACTTGATATACTCACCGCCCAAGTATTTGGGACTTTGCTTCACCTGTTATGTATTTCATCACAACATCGTACAAGCATGCAATTTATCTAGCAATAATAGTTTACGTTCAGGTGATTATTTATCTTTCATTATCTTTTCGAATTCCATACAAGGTGTTATTGAGCAACTCAGTAAGAAATATAGCATACTATCCTTATTTTAAGCATGAAGCTAAAGGATCTTCAAAGGGTTCAACACTACTCACATTTATAAGACGATTCCTGCCATGATCGCATAGACTTCCAAGCGATCCTTCGTATATTCCCAAGTCCAACAAGGTTCATCGAACCAACCATCCATCATAAGGCATCTTGTGGGTCGGGGCACTACAATATATTCCACTCAGAAAAAGTTTCATCCTCGAAACTTAAAACAAAACTCATCCCCAAAACTTCAACCGACTTTTTATGAAACTTCTCAACGATCAACTTGCACCATTTAACATTTTTCACAGTCTCTCGATTGATTCAAGTAATGTACCATCTCGATACAGCATCCTAATTGATTCAAAATAGTTTACCATCTTTGATCCTTCCTCCGACACTCGTGAAAATCCTTAGCACATGATAATCCCTGTGTCTTCATTTGAGTTCAGCATACCACTTAGTTGGAATCATACACATATTTTAGACATCCCAGAAATATATGCACTTCAGCCAAGTTCAGTGACAGAGAAAACGAACGAGCTACGGTGTAACTTCTTTTCGACCATCAGTAATTCTTTTCAAGCATCTCGTATAATTCTACTTGTTTATCAATATCCCAACCAACTAATAACACAATAGATGTTACCAATTCCAACTCGAGAAATTTTCCACAATCGATCCAATTTTTTCCCAAAGTATTCAGACTTAGATGTATCAAGTATTCCTTTCAAGTTCATTGTCATTCATGCCACCAAAGTTGATAAATCCTATTGCCATATTTCATTTCGATACCCCGATTCTCATCGATCAAATCTTGTACTCGTCATCGTTCGCACCCATACACTTTGTTTGCGACTCATAAATTTCTCGATCATGATTCCTCTATCAAATTATACCATCATTTCACTCTAGTAACATTTTCGCTGTACTCAAACATTTTCTCGTATTGATCAAGCCAACATATTATCCTCTCGCATAAGTAACTCTCATATTCCAGTAACATTAATCACAAGAGTTATTCATATTCACATTCGCTCTCACCGATCTCGGCTACATGTACTATCTAATTCTGCCGTTACACTTATTCTCAATTTTGATCCAATCAATAAAATTATTCCAACTGTCTCAAGGAACTACCATCAATTTACGCAGCTCAATATTAATCAACTAATTCGAACCAGTTCTAACAATTTTCGGCATTCCAACAAAGGCAACCAAGTTTTCAAAACCAACATGATCCGTCATCCCATCCAACATTATAACACTAATTTCCCAATCTCTATTCCATTCCGAAGTTTACCTTTCGACACATCTTACTCATTCCGACTATACTCACGCAACATCAATAGGGACATCCTACGGTTTTTTAACAGTCAACTTAGCATTCAGTCAAGTCTCTACGTCAGCTAATCTAAGCTAAACTAGACATTTAGCTAACTCATATGAGATGGATAGCTATCAGGAATATACTTATCTCTTATCTTTGAGGCAACCTATTCTTATCATAGGGACAACTCTATGTTATCTCAGGGACAATCTATGATCTGACCAACTTAGGAACATGGGACACTACCCCAATCTTATGAACTTATTCCCAACACGGACAACTGAAATGACATAGCCAACCAATCTAAAACTTAGGCAACCAACCGATATTCTAGGCAACCAACCGACATTCTAGGCAACCAATCGACATTCTAGGGTCAAGTCATTCTACCCGTACTCATACTCGGGCCATACCCAACGAAGTCTCATTCTAGACTTATCCGTAACCGACAAAATCTATCCGACAATTCTTATGGGTCACTCCCGAGGCTATCTATAAAACTCTTCAATCGATTATCCAAACTTTCAATTTTTATTTGCATATACATAACATCTCTCGATCCAACTTGCATCCTCATATCGTACTCAAATTGTCTATTCAATCGGGTCAACTATTCTGAGTCATAATCTAACATTGTTACCTCAATAGTCTACTATTTAGCATCTTTTTATGGTTTTTGCGACATATTTATTTCCCATATTTTTAGATCATCGATACGGTCTATACTCTTTTAACCAACAAAATAAGGCAACTACATAATCGTATTTCTTCGAAAGCATCATTTATGAATTTTCCCTAGCAACAAACACAGACATCTCTTAGCAATTTTGTTAACCATCAACATTCATTTTGCATCATCTCCTTATGATTTATAAGAAGATTTACTATTCATGCATCAATCCAATCACTATGGCATCAATCATCCAGCATCCGTATATCGGTTATCCAGTTGAATATGACATAACTCATTTGCTAAGTCATCATCCAACAATTCTATATTCTATCCAACTCGTTATTATTGCGACAACATCATCTACCGACATGGTCTATTACATATCGCTGCATCTCGATACTTATTTGTATCCCAGCCATTTGACTCTCATAAGGAACATCTACTCTTTCATGCATCAGGGGACAAGTACTTATTCTCTATGCCTCAAAATAGTTAAGGGTCATAACTTGTTAGTTCGGGACACATCAAATTCTTTCAAGCACAACTGCACAACGTGCTAAGATCATCTATTCCTCAAGCCCATTTTCTACTTTTCGATCGTTGATGCAACTCTCTGCATCTTCTAAATCATTCGCAACATCCCGATAAGTGCCTAACATCACCATCAATTTTGTCTACGTCTAACATGCAATTTCTTTTACTCAATTCCAACATCGTTCAATATTCGGTCTATAGTTGTTCTCGCAAAATCTTTCGATAGCAACACCATACCATCATTATCAAGCCTACAATCCTTTACCAAACTGATTCAAGTAACGCTTGAATCTGTAATTTGTTTCCTTCCCAACCAAGGCATTCATTATATTCTTAATTATCTTATTACCCAACATAATGCTAACCGTCAAAGTCTAGCGATGGTTCATCCGAACACATCAAAATCTCGCAACGGTTTATTCAAACATAATCATCAAGGGACATGCCTAGCCATCATGTATCAATCGTAATCTCAGCTATGATTCGATACTACCCAATACCTTATAGGTAAAGCAATCACTAAATTATGAACACGTCAAGGGTCATCTTATCGCTAAGAGGGTAAATCCATATACCACTCAGAGCTCAAGCCATACTCGACATAATATTACCTTCGCATCAACCAAGACTATCCATCATGTAGTGGTTATGCTGACCACAAATACCGACTCAAGATTCTGTCGATTCCCATTCACTGAAATCCATGCATATTTTATTTTTCAATATACCATGCCATCACCTACGGTCGATTGCTGTATAACAATCAACTTCAATAAATCCAACACATACGACATCCAGCATATATCATAAACTTATTAACGCATCGCATTATTGTTATTTATTTTGGTATCTTTTAGAAATTCAACAAAGCATACATATCATAGCCCACTATTTAGACTTATTGTATGGAACACCCAGTAAGAGGCTAGAAGGATCAACGGACTTTCAGTCAAGGGAACAACATAGAATAGTTTGGAAGCAACACAAAATAATCGCAGAAGCACTATGACTCATCATAGAGGCAACTTTAATTTCATCGCGGAAGCAACTTTGAGTATTCGCGGAAGCAACTTTGATTCATCACGAAAGCAACTTTGAATAATCGCAGAAGCAGTCTTTGAATCATATCGGAAGCAGCTTAGAATCATCTTAGTAGCAATATTGGTTTAAAACAAATTGAATAAGAATCCAAGGACGTAAAGCCGTCCTCTGATACCATTCTATCATGTCCCGATCCCGGAGGATCGAAATTTAGCCACTGGGCGTGATGTCGTACAAGTCTAGATTGCACTTGTACAAGGCAAAACTATTACAGTTCCTGGTATTTCTCAGAAAACAACGACAATACAGCAAAACTAAGCAGATAAATTGAAGTCACACAAGATATTGAAGAAATGCATCTCTTATTGATAATTGTAATGGATTACAAGACTTGCAGCGGAATACAGAGTTTATAACTGATTACAAGACTTTGATTAGCCAACTGAATATATATACTTGCTCTTTAGGTTACAATTGAATATACCAACTTCTTTATAATGAACTTGCCAATTTGGCTACAATCTTACTGGTACAACTGAGTTACACTATTCCATACATTATATCCCGTATAGCAGAAGATATCGTCTTGAAAGAAGAGCTTCTGCACACCCATCCGAATCATCGATGCCAAGCACTGATCAAACAATTTTCTCCATAAGCAAGCACCTGTAATATTGCCCACAACGGGTCAGTACATCATCAATGTACTGGCGAGCAGTGCTGGCCCAACTCACCTAAAAAGATAACACTAAGTAATCATGTTATAGTACATTATTAACAGTGGTCTTTCTCGTTGCCTTAGGGTCAATTTCATATTTATAGCCAACAAGAAGTAAAGCATGCAAATCTCATAGCCAACATAATTTAAAGCATACAGTTATCATCCTTTGGTGATTCTTACCCACAGTCGTGTAGCCATCCTGTACATTTATAATACTTACTCAGCCTGTACAAGACATTTTTAGAAACAATATCATGATTCAATATAATTTTTACCGTTCAGGTGATTCTTACCAACAGCCGACATCCTTCCCTGTATTTGAGTAGTAACTTACTCTGCCTGCATAAGACATCATTAGCACTGGACCTATTTATATGAAGGTCACTGGCGATACGCCATCTTGGACCATCTTACAGGCGAACGGCTAACTCCGAATGGGGTACGAATCCATGGAAGGTTTGAAACACCGTGCTACTACTTCAGCACCATAGGATTTCAGCGTCCTTTCAGTAGGTGGTAGCAAGCCCCCACTACAAGTCCCAAAATCTCGATGTCTGTACGTCAATACCATCCTTATTCCCCCTAGGATGAACATGGTCAGTGGCCGCGGATTACCGTTCTGGGAACTACCTTGTATACAAGTTGTCCATGATCATGCAAGTATATGCAACTTATCTAAAAAGAAAACATATAATGCATGATAAGGAAACTAAGTAATTCAGCCACCATTCTCATTCGTATTACATCTTGCCATCTTTTCAGGGTCTTGGCGTAATCAACATTATACATCGATGACGAGATAATAGAATGTTGTTATCCAATCCCTTTGCCACATCTTTCATACCATACATCTTTCCAACCAACTCAATGTACTTACCGTCCAATCCGTTGGGACTTAGCATCTATTTTAGCATACATTTATTCGAACGTAATTCGAGCATACTCACTGCCCAGTTCTTGGATCTTAACATCTGTGTTACCATCTATTCATCGAGCTAAGGCTCGATATACTCACCGCCCAAGTATTTGGGACTTTGCTTCACCTGTCATGTATTTCATCGCAACATCCTACAAGCATAAAATTCATCTAGCAATAATAGTTTACGTTCAGGTGATTATTTATCTTTCATTATCTTTTCGAATTCCATGCAAGGTGTTATTGAACAACTCAGTAAGAAACATAACATACTATCCTATTTTAAGCGTTAAGCTAAAGGATCTTTAAAGGGTTCAACACTACTCACATTTATAAGACGATTTCTGCCACGCTCACATAGCCTTCTAAGCATCCTTCGCATATTTCCAAGTCCAACAAGGCTTCATCGAACCAACCATCCATCATAAGACATCTTACGGGTCGGGATACTACAGCCTATGTCTTGAGTAGGTATCCGACACCCATGTGTTTGACAGTAGACCTTCACTTGCTAGCAGACCCGGAGAGCCTGGGGATCGAGGTGATAGTGCCAGTAGTTGAGATACAGATAGGGCCTGCAGATTCAGTCAGACTTGATGGAAAGGATCAAGTCGACTCTGTTCGACGATGTTGCTTTATGGTTTATCTGAGAGCAGGTTCGAGCAGGACTGGTGGATGAGTTTGTCATTGCAGAGGATGGCACATTGAGGCACGATTCCAGACTGTGTGCCCAGTGGAGACCTTCGGGAGCAGTTATGCAGGAGGCCCACCGTTCTCAGTACTTTATACATCCAGGTGCCAACAAGATGTATAGGGATCTGAGGGAGCATGTATGTGGTATGGGATGAAGCGGAAGATTGTACACTTCGTAGCTAGATGTTTAGTCTGCCAGCAGGTAAAGGGAGAGAGGCATAGGTCAGAAGGACTGTTACAGCCATTGCCCATTCTAGAGTGTTAGTGGGAGCACATCACGATGGGCTTTGTTTCAGGATTGCCGCATACACCAGGAGGAAAAGACGCGATTTGGGTCATCGTAGACAGGTTGACCAAATTAGCCCACTTTTTGCCATTCAAAGTGGGTTTGTCTACGGAGAGGCTAGCAGAGATGTACATGCGGCAGATTGTTAGAATTTATGGAGTTCCGGTGAGCATTGTCTCGGATCGGATAGTCGCTTTACTTCCCATTTCTGGCGGAGTCTGCAGGCTAGTTTGGGCACTCAGCTCAAGTTTAGTACTGCATACCACCCTCAGAGGACGGACAGTCAGAGAGGACTATTCAGACTCTCGAGGACATGCTGCAAACTTGTGTCATGGACTTTGGAGGTTCATGAGAGGATTATTTGTACTTGGTAGAGTTTGCATACAGTAACAGTTTCCAGGCCAGCTTTAAGATGTCACCATTCGAGGCGTTGTACGGGCGTAGATGTCGTACTCCCTTGTCTTGGATGACGTTGGGAGTGAGCTTTATTGGGACCTGAGATGGTTATGGATGCAGCCGAGAAGGCGAAGCTCATCAGGGATCGACTTCGCGTGGTGCAGGACAGACATCGGCATTAGGCCGATAGCTACTGCAGACCTTTAGAGTTTGAGGTAAAACTTAGAGATAGGATTAGAATTAAGATTTGTTTGGTTTATGATTTGTTTAATTTTTATATTTAATTTGAGACCTTGTTTGTTATTAGGTTAGAGATGTGGTTTTCTTGAGGATATCTCCGACACGTGGTACGATACACTTTGGTGGAGGTGGAAAGCTTAGCCCGCGCTTCATCGAACCTTTCGTTATCAGTGGAAGAGTCGGTGACATGTCATACAGGCTAGACTTGCCACCTGCATTAGAGGGAGTCCATAACGTATTTCACGTGTCGCAGTTGAGACGGTACGTGGCAGACCCAAGCCATGTACTCGATCATCCCGAGATCGAGGTGGGACCTACTCTTAGCTGTCCAGAACAACCTATGGAGATTCTGGATCGACAAGAGAAGGTACTGATAAACCAGACGATCCTTGGTTTGCGTCGCATGGAGGCATCATTCTCTAGAAAAGTCTACCTGGGAGAGGGAGGATGAGATACGCGAGCGATACCATATCTTTTCGGACCTTGAGGTATGATTTTCTATCTCATCAGTTTGGTTTCGCCTTCAATTTTGAGGACACAATTATTTTAAGGAGGGTAGACTTGTCACTACCATATTTTTAGCCTAAGGGTATTTTGGTCATTTATGACTTTTTGTGGAATTAAAATTTATTAATTAAATATGTGCTAATTAATTAATTAAGCCTTAACCTAGAAGTTAACCTAATCTAGATATGATCATGAGACTAGATATATTATTAGAACCTTCTAAGCTAAGTGCCAAGATTAGAAATATTTAGATATTATCGTTATTAAGATATTTGTTAAATATTTTAGCTAAAACCCTAATTCCTATGGGCCTTTCCTTAGAAAGCTTAAATTGAATTGCTAAAGCCTATCCATGACTAAATATCTACCCCAAACCCTAACCTAACTAGCCTTGGCCGGCCACACAAGAAATCCCCCTCCTATACATATCAACACTTAATCAACCTTGCCTCTTTTCGTTCCTACATCAAACCCTATTTTGTGTTCTTCCACAAATCATCCTCATTTCTTCATTTCTCCTCCAAATTGAGCCTAGTCTCTTGCATTGAGATCTATTGCTGCTATAGAGGCTATAGGAGGCTAGCTAGCAAGGATTTGGAGCACATTGGCTCATAGCTTTTGGAGAAGGATATCTTTCTTAGGGCTTTTCATTGAGATCTAACTCTCAATAGGTAAATAGCCCAAAACCCCTTTAAATTTCTGTTTTCTCTTCATGAATACATGCATCTAGGCACCATGGACCTATAGATGTAGTTTGGTAGGATTTCATATCCGTTTGGTAGGCGTATCGGATGCGTGTCGGTGTATTGGAACATGTGTTCCATGAAATGCCTCTATGAACTGTTTGTTCTTATTTTTTAAAACTAATTTCACAAATCTATAGCCTATATGTGTGTTTTGATTCCACTAATCTCTGAACACAATTTGAGTTCGTATCCGTGTCCAAATCGGACACGCATGCGCTGTACGAGGCACTGTACGCGTATCCTGCTGTTGTGCATTGATTTTTGCATCCTGGGCTACGTAGGCACTTTCCATTTGGTATGGAGGGGGGGCCATGACTGACAAGTCAGCCCCAAGTTTTGTGTCCATTGGTTTCGTGTCGGACACGATATCGCGTGTGCACGCATTTTGCACTGAACGTGCTCAGTCGAATTCCTTCGAGTGATACGCCGTTTGTGTCGTGCATAGACACGCCGTAGACACCAAGTGAGGTGTCGACCACCTAGACTGACACCCTAGCTACATGTGTACACATGCACGAGATATCACGTGCACTGTGTCGTGTCTGACACGACTCGACATGGTTGCACGAGCCTGTTTGCGTACAGTTTTCTGATACTGTGTTTGTATTTGGTTTGGACACTTCATGTCCAGTCTCTGGACACGTGGATACGTTCTAGGGTTGACACAGCATGCTAGACACCTGTGCACATGTGATTTTGGGTTTCAAATGAATTGGTGTTCGAAATTGGATTTGGGATAGGGTTTGTCATTTTTTTGATACTTTAATGAAAACTAGAATGTGATGTTGGGTTTAAACATGAAATGTGGAGTAGATTTCATAAACTGAGAATAGGTTGATAACTGAAATGTGGGTATGGTACTTTGGGATTAGTGTTAAAGTAATATGTGATGCTTGACATAATAAACCTGAGAGACCTCACTCACACACCTCTACACACATACACACACACACCCTCACTCTAGCATTGCTTGTACTCACCCACTTTTACACATACACACACCCTATTTTACATTGATAAGAACATACACACACACACACACTCTATACACACACTCTATATAGCTATTTGCCCCTTCCAACTATATATATATATATATATTGTTACGACCTACACCCTGATTAGGGACACAAGCACGTGGGTACGTCCAGCCTACGCTACAGAATCGGTGGTAGAATGCTGTATAGGTCTACTAGAAAGTATAGCATCTAGACACAATATATATGTACCTGTCATCTCCGCACGGAGGTATATAATCTCAACTCAATCACAAGACATCTAAGGAAGATAGGCACAAATATCATAAAGATATGATGGATATATGAACTAAAAAAGGTGCAAAGTCACAACACAGTTTAGAGTTAAAGATATAACACAAGAATCCAAAATACATATAATATAAGTCTCAATACTAGCTGGAACGCAGTCTAGTCAAACCTATCTAACAGTCTAAGCAGGAGGTAAATCCTCTACTGGCACCAAGGATAATGTCTCATCAAAATCTCTATCCTGGCCATACCCGTAAAAGGTAGAGCAATCAACCAACATGTCCTCTGTAAACATCAAGGTTATCCTATCATGAAAATGAGCAAGTACACCTCCAACAACAGTTCTATAATATTGACAAATGCTATAAGAGGTAATCATAATAGAATAAAAAATGATATATCAAGACTGTAAGTAAAATGATATATAAACTAGAAATCATGTCAGGGTGTAACGTACAGGAAAGTAGAACAATACATGAATATATGATGTATAATGTAAATATAAAATGTGCCTTGAGATATTATAGCATTATGTGATCGGGTTGGGTTAAGATCAGGCTGTTCCATTTGGCCCAACTATCACAGAAAAATCTCAAGAAGGGTCAAGCCGGCCAACATGGAAAGCGAGCACAAGAAATATAAGATCTCGCTACACCCTACGTGTAGTGAGGGTAATGCAAGCACAAAAAATAGTGACATGGGGGGTATTGATCACATAACCTATAATAACTCCCCATTCCCGAATAGTATATGGATCCGGACATAGCACGTCATGACACAAGATTTTCCAAGAGGGTAGCTAATGCCTCTCAGCAATCTGTGTCTATACAAGTACAAGAAACAAGATCGAACAATGTACCAATATACCAAGAAAGTCCATAATAGGAATCACATAGCAACTCCTCCTCGGTAAGTATACCTACAACATTATCCTGTCAGGACGGAAGCAAGTACTGATTCTAACAAACTAAATATACGAAGCATGAAATGAACATGAGTGTAATAAACAGGAATCGTGGCATATCACAATCTATCATGGCAAGGACATATATGTCATAGAGATAGATGTATATGTAATATTTAAAACTGTAGCAGGTACGTGATCGTCAATATGTGTACAATGTATTATGGCACATGTAATAAAATGTACATACGTACAAGTGTAAAAGCATATGTGCATATCCGTACAAAAATGCGGGGTAACGGCCTTCCGCAAGATATGTATATAAAATGCGACCTTACTCGGTACAGTAGAGGGGGCATGATCACGTACTCAACTATCAATTTCCCCATAATCCAGATTCTAAACATGTGAGAGATATGAGAACAGTATAAAACATGGTGGATACTGAGAGCAGTATAAAGTATGTAAAACATGGAGAGATAAGACTTGCAGTTTAGGTATCGGTATTTAACATGGTTTATACACAATTCATTATACGCAGTAAATAAAGTTTGTAGAGGTACTTGCCTTGTGCAAAGCAAGTGTATATATATGAAGCTATAGATATCCTAGTGTCTCGTCACTGTAAAAATGATACATAAACTTAGTTTTATGCTAAGTTAAATACTAGGACCCTAGTGGTGCGACACGACTTTCTGACTGGACACCTAGCCAAATGGTGACTTTAGTATAGGAGATCAATGTGGGGTGACATAATACTTAAACCAACTTTCTAGGGCCTTTACACTATGGTAGGGTGAGGTCCAATACTACAATAACCCAAAATCACACAATACATCGCAAGTCGTAATTATTCAATAAATAAATCAGACTGTACACTGTGTTCCAATAATTTTTAAGATAGGCAAAAGCTCAAATATACATAAAATAAAGTAATAGAATGATCCTTGTTAATTATAGAAATTTATACTAATTTTTTTGGGATTTAGAAACCTTCATAGATATTTATTAAAAATCAGTAAACTTAAGTACCCTAAAAATGAGTTCTGTTTTCCTATTTTTATGAAATGCCAAAATTACTAATTAAAACCAGAAAAAATTATATTAAATTAGCTAATTTAATATAGTATTTAAATACAATTTTTTCTTTATTTTTACAGCAATTAAATTATATATAACAATTCAAATACAGCAAGTTACAATTTCTGGAAAATAAATAAATAATTATTTAATATTTTATCCACATATACGAAATTGAACCGGAGTCCAGATACGGGACCCAAAGCCATGAATCAAGTCCAATATGACTCGTACAGGCCTTGAATTATTTAGGCTCATTTAAGTCCACAGAATCCATGCTAGGTCTGGACTAAAATGGCCATAATTCACAGTTACATAAATACTAATTTTAAATACGTAAGTAATTTCATAAAATAATATATTTTAATATAGTAAAATATACATATCATTAATATTTATATACAATAAAATAATATGTAAGTATAGCATAAATACATGTGTATATAAAAACACAAGTATGGACATATCCAAAAAGTATATACATATATAACAAATATGATTATATATACATATCCAAAAAAAATATGATTATATATATATATATATATATATATATATATATATATATATATATATATATATATATATATATATATATATATAGAAATACTTAATATAAAAACATATATATAAATACAGTATATATATATATATATAATATATATATATAACAGTATATAATAATATATATAAAATACAAATACAAATACAAATACAAATACATATATATATATGTATATATATATATATATATATATATATATATATATATATATATATATATATATATTATTTGTATATATATAAAATATATATATATATATATATATATATATATATATATATATATATATATATATATATATATATATATATATATATATATATATATATATATATCCAACCCAAAACCCACTGGGCCCAAACCCAAACCTATTATGAATAGTAACCCATTAAATAGAAACCCGATACTGTGCGGGTTTAAACCCAATAACACAAACCCAAACCCATTAACCCAGTTATTTTAAACCCGTGTCCGGACAGTTAGGTACACGAGCACACGAATCCTGTGTCCACGGCTAGCACGACACGAATTTGCCGTGTCCACGCATACCTCGAAACTCGTCGTTGCTTGGTGAGCCACATAGGTGGAAATGAGACACGAAAGCGAAGGGGACACGAAGGAATACGTACGTGTTCGGTCGAGCGTTGTCGATCGGGGCTACTGGCGGCGGCTGTAGGCGTTGGGGTCGTTGGGGAAAATAGCACGGTGGTCGTCTCGTCGTGGCGAAGAGTTTGGTGGTGGTCGGAGGCGGTGGCGTGGTCTGTAGTGGTGGTGGTAGTAGATCTAGGTTCTAGGGTTCCGACGAGTAGTAGTCAGGAAAGAATGGGGCTGGGGTGGTTCTGTGGTAGTCGGGGTGATGTTCTAGGCTAGGTTCGAGTCGGGGGGCATTTATAGGATGGGAATGGCGTTGGAATTAGGGTTTAGGTCGCCGAACAATTAGGGTTTAGGCCGGGTCGTAGGTCATGGGTGAGTGAGGAGAGAGAAAGATCGTGGGGGGGGGAGGGGTGATGGGTAGTTTACACTTAGGTACCCCAATTCTGGGATTTTACAAATAACCCCACCGCCTCACAGTTTACAAATAGACTTTGCAAACCGAAATTAAAACAATTCAATAAATTACAAATTGATATTAAAATAATTTAATAAATTGCAAATCGATATTTAATAATTTGCAGATTGATATTTTAAGCTATAAAATTATTTAAAAACTCATTTAAAATTCTAGAAAATTCCTAATAATTATATTAAATTATTCTAAGGCTAAAAATGGTCATTTGTGACTAATAAAAAATAGGTTTAAATTTCAGGGGCTCACAAATCTTTCCTCCTTGGAAAATTTTGTCCTCGAAATTCACAAGGATAGAAGACTCTACAAATATTTAATATAGCAAGCAATGCAAATAATGACTAAAGCTACTATTTAAGACTAACCTCTACGGTATCAAGCGAGAACGGATGGTTCCCTCGCAGCTGGTGGGTCGAACAAATAAGGATATCTCTCCCTCATATCTGACTCCCTTTCCTAAGTAGATTCCTCCGGAGAGTGACGGCTCCAAGCTACTCGGACCAAGGGTATGACTTTGTTTCTCAGCCTCTTTTCCCTCTGGTCCAATATCTCCACTGGCTGCTCAGTAACCGCAAGGCTTGGTCCGATCTCCAACTCTAAATGATCTAGCACATGGCTGGGGTCTGGAACGTATCTCCTCAACTGAGACACATGAAAGACATCGTGAACTCCTGCTAGGTTTGGTGGAAGTGCAACCCTATAAGCTACCTCTCCGATCCTGCCGAGTATCTCGAACGGTCCAATGTATCTGGGGCTCAACTTGCCGCCTCGTCCGAACCGGATCGTCCCTCTAGTTGGTGATATCTTCACCAATACCATATCTCCGTCAGTGAACTCCATCGGTCTACGACTAGCATCGGCCCAGTGTTTTTGCCTGTCATAAGCAACTTTGAGTCTGTCTCTGATCATCCTGACCTTCTCTGCTGCATCAGTAATCATCTCTGGCCCAAGCATAACTCTATCCCCAACATCATCCCAAAAGAGCGGAGGATGGCATCGTCGTCCATATAGTGCCTCGAATAGAGACATACCGATGCTGTCTTGGTAGCTGTTGTTGTATGAAAACTCTACCAAGTGCAGATGGCTCTCCCATGATCCGCCAAAGTCCAGCACACAAGTCCTCAGCATGTCATCTAGTGTCTAAATTGTCCTCTCGGACTGTCCATCTGTCTGTGGGTGGTACACTTTACTGAACTTGAGCCGACTGCCCAACTCCTCCTGCAAGCTCCTCCAGTAATGGGACGTGAATCTGCTGTCCCTGTCCGATACGATGCCCACCGGTACTTCGTACAAGCGAACTATCTGCTGCATGTATAGCTCTGCCAACTTCTTGGTGGAGAGCCCACCTTGAAGGATATGAAGTGTGCACACTTCGTCAGCCTGTCAATGATGACCCATATGGCATCCTTCCCTCCTTGGGAACGAGGAAGACCTGAAACAAAGTCCATCGTAATATGATCCCACTTCCACTCGGGAATGAGTAATGGCTGCAATAGACCAGCTGGCCTCTGACGCTCCGTCTTGACCTGCTGGCAAACTAGGCATCTCGAAATAAAGCGTGATACATCTTTTTTCATCTCGTGCCACCAAAGATGTTCCCGCAAGTCACGGTTCATCTTGTTGGCACCAGGGTGAATAGAATATCGCGATCGGTGAGCCTCCTGCAAGATCGCCTCTATTAGCTCTCCCTTCGGTACGTATAACCGGCCGCCATGCCTCAAGGATCCATCCTCTGCTATGGTAAAGTCATCAAGCAATCCAGCTAAAGCCTGGACTCAGAGTCTGCGGAGGCTCTCATCTGTATACTGAGTCTCCTTAATCTGCTCTATCAAACCTGACTGAATGTCTAGCGCCATCATCTGTATCACTGATCCTGGCCGAACCATCTCGATACCGAGCTTCTCCAGATCTTCCCGTAAATGTCGATCTATCATCAGATACCATGCCATCGGATGCCTGCTCAGCGCATCCGCCACCATATTTGCCTTTCCGGGGTGATACTGTAAATCGATGTCGAAGTCCTTCATCAACTCCAACCATCGTCATTGCCTCATGTTCAGCTCCTTCTGTGTGAACACATACTTCAAGCTCTTGTGGTCAGTAAAGATTTCCATTCGCTCTCAGTATAAGTAGTGTTTCCATAACTTGAGTGCAAAGATCACCGCAGCTAACTCTAGGTCGTTGGTAGGATAGTTCCGTTCATGAGTTCGTAATTGCCTAGATACATAAGCAATCACTTTCCAATGCTGCTGTAGGACACATCCTAGCCCCTTTTCCGAAGCATCGCTGTAAATGGTGAAACCTCCAGATCCTGAATGTAATGTCAGAACTGGAGCGGTCATCAGCCTCCTCTTCAGCTCCTCAAATGCTGCATGACAGTCCTCTGACCAGATGTACTCTACGTCCTTCTATGTCAGCTTCTTCATGGGTTCAGCTATCCTAGCAAAGTCCTGTACGAACTTCCTATAATAGCCTGCTAATCCCAAGTCGCTCCTGATCTCTGAAACTGATGTTGAAGCCTTCCTTGTCTCGACGGCAGCAATCTTTCTGGGATCCACTAAGATCTCCTCTCCAGTGATCACATGACCAAGAAACTCCACTCGGTCTAAAAAGAACTCGTACTTTGACAATTTGGCATACAACCTCTCCTGCCTAAAAATCCCCTAAACTGTTCGCAAATGCTCTACGTGCTCCTCCGGCATCTTCGAGTATATCAGGATGTCGTCGATAAACACCATGATAAACTTATCAAGATACTGGTGAAATGTCTTATTCATCAAGTTCATAAAGACAGCTGGCACATTTGTGAGACCAAATGGTATCACCAAAAACTTGTACTGTCCATACTTTGTGTTGAACACCGTCTTCTAGATGTCTTCAGCCCTGACTTTCACCTGGTGGTAACTGGATCTCAAATCTATCCTGGAAAATACCTTCGCCCCACTCAACTGGTCGAACAAATCATCTATCCTGGGCAGAGGATATTTGTTCTTAATGGTGATGGTATTCAACGCCGGTAGTCAATGCATAACCGGACTGTACCATCCTTCTTCGGCACAAAGAGCACTGGCGCTCCCCATGGAGAAGTACTAGATCGAATGAAACCCTTTTTCAATAGGTCATTGATCTGCTCCTTCATCTTTACGGCCTCCTTGGGGTTCACTCTATAGCAAACCCGGGATACTTGTGATGAACCCGGGTACTGAATCTATAGTGAACTCCACATCTTTGTCAGACGGAAGTCCTGGAAGATCCTCTGGAAATACCTCCATAAACTCCCTGATGATAGGGTTATGGCGGTGCTAACTTCCTAACTGTTGTACAATAGTTCGGCTCTAGGCTGATCACCGACCCTGTCCTTCTGAACTGAATGGTGTCGTATCTGGGGGACTGAACAGAATACTACCCTCATGACAGTCTATAGCTGTGTGAGCATAGCTGAGCCAATCTATTCCCAATATGATATCATACCTGGGAAGTGGTATCACAAAGAATCATCCCCTAAACTCTCTCCCAGCTATAGTAATAGAGCATCTATAGATAGCTCTAATGGGTGCTGGCCCGCCTTACGTTATTACTCTACTCATCTCCTCGGTGGGTGTAGCTACTAAGTGGTGTTTATACAAAAATTCTAATGATGGCAAGCTATGCGATGCACCAAAATCAAACAAGCATAGAGCTAGAAAAGTATGCAAATAAACATGACCTGTGATGACGTCGGCCAAATAATCTGGCTCCGAAACCTACTCCGGCTCTGCCTCAAGAGCCAGACTATAAGCCGTTCCCTGGGGTCCCTTCTGCTGCTGCAGATGTTGCCCGAATCTCTGCTGCTGCATCGGAAGCGATGACCCTCTAGAAGGTGGTCTAGCACCTGGTGTCTTCGCTGCCGGGCAATCTCGAATCTGGTCGGTGGCAGACCCACAAACTAAGCACTACCCCAACCTCTTCCGGCAGATGGCAAAGTCATGCCTTGGCCTCCTACAGAATGAACACACGGGGCCCCTCTGTTGCCGTGGTCCCGGAGCTCTAGCTGGTGGGGTTGGGTGATGTAGTGTGGGAGGACGGTATGTCTGCTGGTGCAGCACCGGTGCTCTCGGTTGGAAAGCCTGGCGCTTGGAAGGTCCCTCGTAGTCTACGGAAGCCGGCCTCTTGTAAGACAGAAGACGCTCCTCTATACTCTGGGCCAACTCTAGGCTCTGGTAGTAGTCGGTCGTCCCGTTCGCCACTAGGAGAATGCCAATGTCTGGGACTAGACCATGACAAAACCTACGCGTCATCTCCTCTGGGTCTGCAACCAGACTAGGAGCAAAACGACTCAAATGACCAAACTCTGCCGCGTACTCGTCAACAGAACGGTTTCCCTGCTGGATGTTCTGGAATTGTAGCCCCATGGCTACTCTAGCGGTGGTCGAAAAGAATTTCTTCTTGAACTGGATCTTAAACTGATCCCATGTGGCCCTCCCTCTCGTGATTAGTGGCTCATTCCTGAACCAAACTCCTACCAAGTCTGTCAGCAGAAATCCCGCTGCCTCGACCTGAAGGTCACACGACAACCTAGCTCCGATGAGCTTCCTCTCTATCGAGTCTAGCCAGTCATCTGCTACTATGATGCCTTAAGTCCCCATGAACTCCCTGGGGTTCAAGCCCATGAAGTCCTTGATATTTCCCGCTCTTTGTCGTAGCTCTACTGGTGGTAGGACCATGGTACGCTCCTCAGAATGCTCCATACTCTGGCGGAGTAAGGTGGTCTGCTCCTGATGGGTCGTTAGGAACCCCTGGATCAGAGTGAGCTGTTGGTTCCCGTCGAGAGTGACGGAAGCCTGGACAGGTATACTAATAGGTGGTGGTGGGAGTATCGGGTCCTGCTGGGACTGTGATGTGGGAGGTGGTGGAGGCATCTGGGTTGGTGGATTTGTGGAGTGGGGGAGTATGGTAGGTGGATGTGGAGGTGTATCGGTCAACAGGTCAACTGGATGGATAGGAAGTGTGCCATTTTCAGGTGTGGCATACTGGGATGAGCGTGTGAGCACCATCTAATAAATAAAAGAACTTTATAAGAACTCTTTAAAGTAAACAATCATAAACAACAAAAAAGTCTAATTTGTAATAACGAGCATATGATGTGATGAGTTTCCTATGATAAAATCCTAGAAATTCTCTAGATGTTCTAAATGTTATTCCTAGTGTTATCTAGTTACCTTAAGTTCCTAATTGCAGGCATGCTTGGTACAATGACGTAACCAAATAATTTAGTCAGGACCTGCATGGGCCACCACTAAAAATATGTCACAATCCGCTACCCAATTGTTAGGCTGGGCTGAGTCATGTCCAGTCTATACTTGAGATAAAACGTAGTAAGCTGTTCTAAAGACAAGCAAATATATGATCAAGTGTGCTAACAGTTCTATATGTCATATAGAGTCAGAATATATTCCAAACACAAAATCATCTCGTATATAAATATGTTCCAAATACATAGCCAAGACATAAAATTGGATACAGGTCCAGTATCAAAATACATAGTCTAAACATGACTACTCTCAAAGTCCCGAGCAACTAAACAAACTAGATGAGTTTCCCCGCAGGTAAATCCTCGTAAGGTAAAGTCTGATCCTCGACGACAACTCCATAATAGGAATCACATAGCAATTCCTCCTCGGTAAGTATACCTACAACGTTATCCTATCAGGATGGGAGCAAGTACTGATTCTAACAAACTAAATATACGAAGCATGAAATGAACAAGAGTGTAATAAACAGGAATCATGGCATATCACAATCTATCATGGCAATGACACATATGTCATAGAGACAGATGTATATGTAATATTTAAAACTGTAGCAGGTACGTGATCGTCAATAGGTGTACAATGTACTGTGGCACATGTAAATAAAATGTACATACGTACAAGTGTACAAGCATAGGTGTATATCTGTACAAAAATACGGGGTAACGGCTTACGGCAAGATATGCATATATAATACGACCTTGCTCGATACAGTAGAGGGGGCATGATCACGTACTCAACTATCAGTTTTCCCATAACCCAGATTCTAAATATGTGAGAGATACGAGAACAATATAAAACATGGTGGATTCTGAGAGCAGTATAAAGTATGTGAAACATGGAGAGATAAGACTTACAGTTTAGGTATCGGTATTTAACATGGTTTATACACAATTCATTATACGCAGTAAATAAAGTTTGTAGAGGTACTTACCTTGTGCAAAGCAAGTGTATGTATATGAAGCTATAGATATCTTGGTGTCTTGTCAATGTAAAAATGATACATAAA
Source organism: Iris pallida (assembly GCA_029216955.1). Taxonomy (NCBI): domain Eukaryota; kingdom Viridiplantae; phylum Streptophyta; class Magnoliopsida; order Asparagales; family Iridaceae; genus Iris; species Iris pallida. Next base: position 33,477 of record JANAVB010011579.1, read on the forward strand.
CTTAGTTTTATGCTAAGTTAAATACTAGGACCCTAGTGGTGCGACACGACTTTCTGACTGGACACCTAGCCAAATGGTTACTTTAGCATAGAAGACCAATATAGGGTGACACAATACTTAAACCAACTTTTTAGGGCCTTTATACTATGATAGGGTGAGGTCCAATACTACAATAACCCAAAATCACACAATACATCGCAAGTCGTAATTATTTAATAAATAAATCAGACTGTACACTGTGTTCCAATAATTTTTAAGACATGAAAAAGGCTCAAATATACATAAAATAAAGTACAAAATGATCCTTGTTAATTATAGAAATTTATACTAATTTTTTTGGAATTTAGAAATCCTCATAGATATTTATTAAAAATCAGTAAACTTAAGTACCCTGAAACTGAGTTCTATTTTCCTATTTTTATAAAATGCCAAAATTACTAATTAAATCCTGGAAAAATATATTAAATTAGCTAAATTAACATAGTATTTAAATACAATTTTTTCCATATTTTTACAGTATTTAAATTAGATATAAAAATTCAAATACAACAAGTTACAATTTCTAGAAAATAAATAAATAATTATTTATTATTTTATCCACGTATACGAAATTGAACCGGAGTCCAGATACGGATCCAAAGCCATGAATCAAGTCCAATATGACTCGTACAGGCCTTGAATGTATTTAGGCTCATTTGAGTCCACAGAACCCATGCTAGGTCTAGACTAAAATGGCCATAATTCACAGTTACAAAAATACTAATTTTAAATATGTAAGTAATTCATAAAATAATATATTTTAATGCAGTAATATATATATATCATTAATATTTATTAACAATAAAATAATATGCAAGTATAGCATAAATACATGTGTATATAAAAACACAAGTATGGACATATCCAAAAAGTATATACATATATAACAAATATGATTATATATATATATATATATATATATATATATATATATTTATATATATATATATATATATATATATATATATATATATATATATATATATATATAACAAATATATATATATAATATAAATATATATATTGAAAATAGTTAATATAAAAACATATATATAAATACAGTATATATATAATATATATAACGGTATATATAATATATATAATACATATACATATTCATATACATATACATATATACATATATATATATATATATAACATATATACATATACATATATATATATATATATATATATATATATATATATATATATATATATATATATATATATATATATATATATATATATATATATATATATATATATATATATCTATATATATATATATATATATATATATATATATATACAAAGCCCAGCCCAAAAACCCACTGGGCCCAAACCCAAACCCATTATGAACAGTAAACCCATTAAATAGAAACTCGATACTGTGCGGGTTTAAACCCAATAACACAAACCCAAACCCATTAAACCAGTTATTTTAAACCCATGTCCGGACAGTTAGGGACACGAGCACACGAATCATGTGTCCGCGGCTAGCACGACACGAATTTATCGTATCCATGCATACCTCAAAACTCGTCGTTGCTTGGAGAGTCACATAGGTGGAAACAATACACGAAAGCGAAGGGGACACGAAGGGATACGTACGTGTCTGGTCGAGCATTGTCGTTCGGGGCTGCTGGCGGCGGCTGTAGGCGTTGGAGTCGTTGGGGAAAATAGCACGGTGGTCGTCTCGTCGTGGCGAAGAGTTTGGCGGTGGTCGGAGGTGGTGGCGTGGTCTGTAGTGGTGGTGGTAGTAGATCTAGGTTCTAGGGTTCCGACGAGTAGTAGTCGGGGAAGAATGGGCTGGGGTGGTGCTGTGGTGCTCGGGGTGATGTTCTAGGCTAGGTTCGAGTCGGGGGACATTTATAGGATGGGAATGGCGGTGGAATTAGGGTTTAGGTCGTCGAAAAATTAGGGTTTAGGCCGGGTCGTCGGGGGCGGTGGTCGGCCTGGTCGTGGGTCGTGGGTGAGTGAGGAGAGAGAAAGATCGGAGGGAGGGGGAGGGAGGGGGGGTGATGGGTAGTTTATACTTAGGTCCCCCAATTATGGGTTTTACAATAACTCCACCGCCTCACAGTTTGTAAATAGCCTTTGCAAACCGAAATTAAAATAATTCAGTAAATTATAAATTGATATTAAAACAATTTAATAAATTGCAAATCGATATTTAATAATTTATATATTGATATTTTAAGCTATAAAATTATTTAAAAACTTATTTAAAATTTTTCCTAATAATTATATTAAATTATTCTAAGGCTAAAAATGGTCATTTGTGACTAATAAGAAATAGGTTAAATTTCAGGGGCTCACAAAAGATCGGTGCATTTAGTACGTGAGTATTATTAAATTGGTTCGGCTAGCCATTGCTTGGATACTGACATGATCTAAGGATTCCTATATTTATATGCATTAATGGGATAACCCAAACAAATTATAGAAAGTCGTAGGATTGATTGGCCACTTGTAAACTGACTTGCTTGTGATATGTTTCTTCTGTTAGTAACTGAGGAACATGAACTATCATAGTGCGTGGTCCAACCCATGTCCTTATTTGGTTGTTGGGTTGGGCTATTATGCTACGATAGACTGTGGGCTGAAGTTGTGACCAGAAGCCCTTAACCTGACTATGGTTATGGGATGGGTCTTATCTTGACACGATATTGGCATCGTTTGTCATTGTTTGGTTGTAAGGGTGCCATATTGTCTCGATGAAATGGTATAAACCTATAACTCGTGAACCAGGTCTTAATTTACTGCTTGGGTTTTGTCTTATTCATTATGTGCTCCCTTGTGGTACTTGCTATTCGGGGCCTGATCCTGCTGGTTTTGTTTGGCCAAATTTCGTAATAAAGCCTGAGAATCTAGCCTTCTACCCGAACAATGGTGCACACCAGAAGAATGGGCGTCGGGGACCACGCGTGGATTTTTTTTCACCACTCTGATATCTTTTATTTGTACTTGGCGTTTAGCCACCGGCACCTATTTAGCCGACTATTCTGGACATTAGTCTCCTTTAAATCAGGCTGCAGCTGACTACGGTTTGTACTATTGACTCTCGGCACTAGCTTGTCATTTGTGTAGCCAGTCTCATGAATTATTTTGATGAAGCATCGGGGATGCCTTACTGCTTTGTCTTATATGATCATTATTACTACGTTTCTTATTTTGATTGATTGAGACGTAGATGCTCTGTGATACCATAGGAGACTTGATTATTGTTGACCCAAACTGGATCATAGTCAACCAGATTTAGGCAATTAACAACTGATATCTGATATGATCCAATACGACAATCAAGTCCAAGGCAGAACATCATCTATGATCCAATACAACGCATCAAGTTCAAGACATACGTCGTCTACAAGCTGTTGTATTGCATTGTAAATGTATTTGTTCTCTGTTTAATTTTTCAATTTATTGAGTCTAAAAAAATGTGTACATTGAGTCACACTGTGTCATATCATCCCCTTGATATATCTCTCCAATCTCCACCATACAAATAGACCAACTTCTGAACCAAACCAAACCACCCTCACCCATATAGGGCTTCTGGTCTGAGGCAGACCGAACTCGGGCCGAACTCTGCCTAAAGCAGAACTCGGGCCGAACTCGGCCTCCTTAAAATCATCAACCTGATTTTTAGGAACACCTTGCTACGAGCTATCCAACGGTCGAATTTTTTATATTTTGGGATAGAACTCTGTCTACCCTGACTAGTATAAATAGAGCTTGATTCCTCTCATTTTAAATCATCTCTCACTCTCAAGCTTTCAATCTTCTAAGCCTTGTATAATCTAAGCCTTACTCTTCCAAATTTCCTAGCCAAAACTTCCTAAGCCTCAAGGTGCTTAGTGCCATTCAGCTAGAAGTTCTGTACAAAAGTTGAAAAAAGTCATTAGAAAATTCTAAGTTTGCATCTGCAAAGTTAAAGTACTCGAGCGCTTTCAAGGCTCGTGTCTATAAGAAGTTGGCGTGCTCTTCTGACTAAAGGCGCGTGTGTACCCTGTTTTACAAAAAGTGGATTTCAACTCCGAGCAAGAGTTCTCGAACCTGGACTAGTCCTCCACGAGGGAAACCATAAATATCGTTGTGTTTGCGTTTGCTCTTCTAAATTCTTTTAATTTTTGTATTATTACTCTGATTATATATTCTCCTGGTAGATGCTTTCTGGACTTAGCAAGAGTTCTACATTATTACTCTATAATATATTTTATTATGATTTTTAGACATTTTTATATATTTTTAAATATTTATTCTATGAAGATTTAATTTATGAATGACTTTCATAATTTATTTTGAGGCCATTTGTGACTATTTTGAGACCCAGTATTTTCCTTTAGGCTCTATTAGGTTAATATATTTTCTGTATTTTTCTACAATTTTCTGGATTTTTTAGAATTTTTGGAAATTTTTATATAATTAAAACATATATAATTTATATTTTATAGGTTTTTGGAATTTACTGCGAGGTCATACGATGATATTTTGTGTTAAAATTTTTATTTATATTCTAGACACTTAGAATATTTTCTAGAATTTTCTAGAATTTTTCTGGATTTTTCTGCAATTTATTTTGATTTAAAATAATTTTTAAATAATTTTTTGAATTAAATAAATAAATACCCAGAAATCCACCCAGGGGGCCCACCTGTCGGTGCCAATTGCTACAGTGGCCGCCTCTCTCTCTCTCTCCTATATATATTATTATTATATTCGCCCACCCTAATTAAATTCTAGCAGCCTTTTGTGGGAGAACTCATCTAGGGTTTTCGACTACCCGAAGCCATTACCGCCAACTCCGACGTGCTTTTCGTGCGTTGTTTTATTGGATTCGTATAGAGATAAGCTTTCTGATTATGTAATTTATTTTTGTAGATATTATTCCTAAATTTATAGAAAATTGTAGAGTGTCGGTCCGAAACTTGACATGTTTTGATGTTTTCGAGATTCCGGGAGGACCGGGAATTGAAATCATGAACCATTTGAAGTTTTGGAAAGCTAATACAGAGCTATTCGACATATATTTTTCAGAAATTAATTCGTTCATCTATTATTTTAGTTATTTTGTTGAACTCAGAATTGATCGGTTAATCACTGTTTTGGTCACGATTAGCCATAACGGCGATATCTTTTGACCAAAACGTGCTTTTGCGGCACGGTTGATTCTAGCGCACTCGTGGCACTGAAATCTACCAAGGTGCACTTTCAAAATCTAGAGTTCACAGCATTTGACTAGATAGTCAACGATACGTCTCGATTTGTGTGCCATGGTTCCCAAAATTGGAAACACAACTTTTGATGGCCAAACTTGCATGTTTAGATTATATTCAGATTATTATTAGGTTAAATTAGGTTTTTAAGTAAATTATTTTAGAATTAATATTATTAGATTAGTAACCCAACTAGCCACTATTCCATAAATTTAGAACTAGAGCATTAGAATTGATTTAGTTTTCGTGCACGGTTCATGGTGCGATATGTGTTATAGGTTGACAGCTCATAGATCGGCATCCCCTCATCCTCGACTTGTGACTACGGTTTGTGCAAGGTCCACATGCAAGTATACCTTGCCTTCCTCTACAGTTTTACTTACATGCATTTTCTTTCATTTTCTTTTATTTGATTGTTATGGAATGTGCTTTTCGTGTTATATTCTGTTGAGTTTTTTTCATTCAAACATAGCCGTGTTCATGTTTGGTCTGTGGTTATACTTGGAGTTTCTCACCAGTACCTTGCTTGAGTCGTTTCATAGAACAAGTGCGTGTAGTGAACTGCTAAACCTTGATTATCGTTTTACACAACCATAGAGTCCACACTCGGGACTAGGGTTGATCAGTGCACCAGAGAGTCCACACACGGGACGAGGGTGTTTGTCATATTCATTGGCACCAGAGAGTCTACACACGAGACGAGGGTTGATCAGTTGCACCGAGAGTCCACACTCGAGACGAGGATGTTTGTTTCCTTGGCACCAGAGAGTCCACTCGGGACGAGGGTGTTTGTCATGATATGTTTACATCCGAGAGTTCACATTCGGGACGAGGATGTTGTACTTGCACCAGAGAGTCCACACTCGGAACGAGGGTCCTTGCCGTGAATTAACCAGAGAGTCCACTCGGGACGAGGGTTAGTGATTAGAACTAACCAGAGAGTCCACCCTCGGGACGAGGGTTAGTGATTAGAACTAACCAGAGAGTCCACACTCGAGATGAGGGTTAGTGATTAGTTCAAACCTGCGAGTCCACTCGGGGCGAGGGTTTGGTATTCTATTGATCTCGTGTTCACTTGTTCATCCAGCAGTTCAGTTACGTATAGTTGTTCTTGTATTCCAGTTCATAGTCACCTGTCTGTAGCCACTTGTCATTAATCACTTGTTAGCTGTGTGGTCGTAGTCTCTTGCCATGTTAAGTATCGTTCCTTGTTATATCATGTTTATATTATCATGCATGATTAAACTGCTAGATAGGCTATTTTATGTATCTTACTATGTCCCCTGAGGACCTGATGATCTCTTCAGGTTAGTTATTGCGTGGAGTTAGTCAGCAGTTATGGATGTCGGAGGATCATGACGCTTGTGGGTTTCAGATGATTACGATATTGCTTGTAGATTCAGGTATTTGTCAGTGATATTATATTGTTATCCTCTCGTGCTTTCCTTTTATTATCATGAGATATCCTATTTATTGATTCAGTTTATAGACTCTTGTTATATTTTTGGAGTCTTATCGGACATTTATGCTAGTGGGCTGCAGACCACGATCCATAGTGTTCGTTTATGTTTATTATTCTTATTGTGGATTTGAGATATAGACTACACTGCCATGATTTGGTAGTATACCATATCCTTGACAGCGTTTACATATTCGAGTTGGGCTGGAGTCCGCTTGATGTGTAGCTGGCTTGCTCACGAGCTCGCGTCCGAAAAATGGTGTGGGTCGTGACAGCAATAAAGTTATTTTTTAATTGGTCATTATAGACACAAACTCTATTCACCCCCTCTAGAGTTGCCTATACGTTACTCCAATTGGTATCAGAGCTCTGGTCTCTTGATAAAGGATTAACATCCTAGAGCTGATCTATGGCAACCACACAACCCATTTTTACCAACTACGGTAAAGGACCGTCCACTAATAGGCCACCCATATTTGATGGAACCAACTACACTTAATAGAAGACATGAATGAGCTTCTATATGAAATCTCTAGACTTTGACTTATGGACCATAATTACAGATGTTTATAAGAAGCCTGCTAGAATTGTAGTCGATGGAAACCTCATAGAGAAACCTCATAAATATACAATGATCCAGAAAAGAAACAGGCTAGTCTAGATGCTAGGGTTATTAATGCTCTCTTCTGTGCTATAGACAGGACTGAATTCAAATAGGGTATCTACATGTACCACTTCACATGAAGTATGGAAGCTTCTAGAAGTGACTCATGAAGGAACCACTCAAGTCAAGGAATTAAAAATCAGTCTGCTAACATAGGAGTACGAAGCATTCAAGATGAAGCCCAACGAGATGATCACACAAATGTTCACCAAATTTCTCGACATCGTCAACCCTCTATCTTCCCTTGGAAAGAACTACTCAAACCATGAGAAGATACGCAAGAGCTAAGGGTCTAACGAAGGACTGGAACCCCAAAGCCATGGCAATCATCGAAGACAATGATCTCATTACCATGTCTCTGGAGACTCTAATGGGCAAACTAATGACGCATGAGCTCGACCTCAAGGACTTTAAAGAAACTGCTCCAAAGAAAAAAATCGCTTTAAGAGTTTATCACCGAAAGACTCCTCCAGATGAACAGATTATGATGACTCCAAACACTACAAGAAACTTTTCTTGACGGTTTTTCCCCGTCAAGAAAGACTTTTCTTGACGGTTTTGGATCCGTCATCTAGGCCCCCGTCAAGAAAAGTCGACACTTTTCTTGACGGTTTTTGTTTGTATCCTTGACGGTTTTAAACCGTCAAGAAACATGCGTTATCTTGACGGTTTTAAACCGTCAATAAAACAAACAAAAACCGTCAAGAAAAGTGTCGACTTTTCTTGACGGGGGCCTAGATGACGGCTAATAACCGTCAAGAAAAGTCTTTCTTGACGGGGAAAAACCGTCAAGAAATTGTTTTTTGGTGTTTGCAAACCGTCACGAAATGAATTATTTTTTGACGTTTTTGCAACCGTCAAGTTAAAAACCGTCAAAGAATAAAAAATTTGCCGTTTTACAACCGTCAAGATAAACATAATATATTCCAGAAATCCAATTACCAAATACACATAATTACACAGAATCCAATTCCAGAATCATATATAATATCACAAGCCACACAACTATAATACACAATTTTATTTAAAAAATACGTTGTTCGTACATCCAAACATCCAACAAGTACATCCAACCACAACACGTTCGTACACCATAAATATCCTAAACATTTATAGGAGTAAATTAACCAAAATATCTCTGAACCCAGAGCCATGCAACAAGTACATCCAACAAGTACATCCAAACGTCCAACCACAAACACGTTCGTACACCATATATACATATCCAAACATATTTACAGGAGTAGATTAACCAAATATATCTGAACCCAGAGCACATTTCCTTTAGGTTAATCTGCAAACAAGGTGAACATAACATTATAAGTCAGCAACACAACTGAAATTCAATCAAATTTTGAATGGACAGAACAATCTAGGGAGGACTCAAATGTTGCAGTAGTTTTAAATGTGCAGGAAATCAGTTGGGAAAAAAACATAAAAAGAGAGACAGTTCAGTTTAACATTCAATTCCCAATTAACATCAACAACAACCCCCAACCATCTCAGATATCACAGCATAGAAACAACTAAGGTTAAACCCAGTTGAGTTATAACATTCAGTTCTTACTGAAAACTCAAATTATTTAGCAATTTCAAACCCAGACTAAACCCATATTCCCAGATTTACAGTTCTAATACCCCCATATACTAGTTAACATAGGATACAATCTCAGATTTATAAAATGGAACCCATTCTCAGGTTGGGGTCATATCTGTCAATACTCATCCATTAGAAACCTATGATATCACAAACAAATGCAATGTATAAAACTCCCAATTCTGGAAAAGCACAACTAATATTCATAGGTAACAGAAATCAAGCAAAGTATCATGTTAGTTTTTGAAATCAAGAAAAACATGTGAGTATCAGAACTCTACATCAAAAACCCAAGTATACATATGAGTCTCAGGCATGGTTGCATGTTACCATATCAATTTACATTTAGCAATCAAGTAAATTTAATGAACATTAAAACTCAGAAATGGTTCAGTTAAGCACTCAGTTTAGCACTCTTAACATATTAAGCAATCCCAACACCAATCTCAGGTTTTAGACATTCATTAAGAACCCAGTTATATTCAACAAATCAAAGACTCCATTTCTCAGTTAACATGTGAACTCAGGTTTCAAGCATACCAAATAAACCCAGTTATATTCAACAAATCAAAGACTCTTGCTATTAAAACCCCATTACTTGTCATGCCACAGGGCTATACCAACCAAGGTTCACAGTATCGGTATCGGACTATTCCTATGAGTATTGGTATCGGCAATATCGGTAGTATCGGCTGTATCGGATCGGAGTATCGGATTTTTTGGTATCAGAAAACAGACAATTATTAATAAATTATTTACATTTAAAAACATATATTTTATACATTTAGGCATAATTTTAAGTATTTTCAGTGTTATTTCTTAGTAGTTTTGAAACTAAATAAATATTAGTCACCTTACCGATTGGCTTACATACAATAGATTGATTTTCTTTTTTACATGCTTTTACAACCTTATTATGCTTTAAACCCTTGTTGATTTGTCTTTTTCGTTTAATTTTTCTTTGCCGAATTGTCCGGAAAAGAGACCCTCATTGTCGGTATCGGCCAGTATCGGGTATCGGTCGGTATCGGATCGGGACATGCCAAACCGTATCGGTATCGGCCGTATCGGATCGGTATCGGCCGATACTTTAAACCATGATACTCACTCTCTATTAACACACAGAGAAACACATGACACTCCTGACACTAGCCAACCCTCTACTACAAACACTCGAGACACACTTTTTCCCATACACTCACTCACACATGCCGTACATCACTTCCTAAGCTCAGACTAAGGGGGTCAAGCCCCTGCCACTGAAGCTCACTCTGCTGCAATATTGGTCAAGGCACTGCCCTCCTACTGCAGACCCATCAAGGCCTGCTCCTTACTGCAACTGGCAGTTCCCCCCCTGCCTGCAGGGGCATAAACCCCATCCATTGACCTGCCTGCACTCCAAGGTTAACTGTTATTCTAACAGAAAGTAGGGAGCAGTCCCCAACTGATAACAACAGTCCCAATTGTTAACTGCTACAGCTATGCTCCATTATCCGAGCCCCCTCTTTATTACATATACTGATACACTAAACTCCAACCCCTTCCTCTACACAACTGATATAATGTCAAGTGTAATTGGTATAAGATTGAGCTATAGCCCTATATCACACAAACGTACTTATATATAGCAGTCCTTATATAAATGTTGTTTCCTAATGGACATGAACTCATCTCCACACTCACAAATACCATAAACTCATTTCACATTCACTGTGGAGTAAGGAACACAGACATACACACACACACACCAAATGCATATAACAGTCCACTCTAATCATATTCTTAAAACAGTCCACCATTTCCCCTCTCTTAAGAGATGCTCAAAATCTTGTCCATGAAGTAGATAAAGTCCAAAAATTACCTCAACTGATTGCTTAGATTAAGAACTGCGAAACATGATCCATCCACTCCGTACGCACTTCATTGATTTCATCAAATGTGTAGACACACTTTTCATTATACTGTTTAAAAATAGGAAGAAAAAATGAAACATAAGTGATATAATAAATATATTATAACATACATGTTGATTAAGAAGAACATCACCTTGGGATTAAGCAAGCTTCGATCATATGAGATCTCTTTCATATATCTCATAACGTAGTAACCACATTCGATGGAGCCGGTTTGATTCGGTACCTATGCATAGAAAAGCAAAGATCTTACACACTTGTTCATTTTTGATTTATATATTATTAACGAGAAATATATTGAGAGAAATATATTGTACCTGAATTGCAATCCAGTTCAATTTAAATTTTTTACTTGGTTACCACATTGAGCATGAAACATACGAAGCCCGCTATGCAAATTAAAGTGGAAAATATTATTTGTCATTATTAAAACATCTAACATTGACTATAGTTGTGCGAAGTATTGGGACAGATATATTCATGCATACCTTGTTACAATGTGCTTAAGATCATCACAGATGCAACTTCCCAAAGAATCCAAATAGTATGCTCTCATTAGTAAAAGATCAATGACTACCAAAACCCAATGATCACTGTAACACCATATAAACGCAATATATCGATCATTTTTAGTAAGTGAATGATCATTTCTGCCATGCCATCAGATTTACTACAAAGATTAAAAATGAGCTAAGATATCAAAGATATTTCCAATCTAGATGAGAAATAAATCGGCATGAATAATGAAATAAACAACTATCACTGCCAGCGCAATGAAATGATACAATTCATCGCGGATTTTTTGAAGAACATTACCAGGCAGATTGACAATAAACAGACAGGTTACTTCTGGTATTCATGGAAAGTTAAAAAGGAAACTAGAACATATACTGATTTAAAGCGCTTATAATAATTACATCGGCCATCAACAGTCCATGCTTCTGTACCTTTTTTTTATAGACATATTACATAAGGATCATTATATATAGATAACATTAGTCACTGACGACCGTATACATGTACTATCCACTGCAAGTTGCATGTTTAGTTTCCAGTATATAGATAACATTAGTCACATATATTACATATTCAAATCTATAATAAGCTATTCTCCCAAATTTATAAACTAACAATATAATGGGAAAGTTAAAATACGAATAAAGAATTTAATGGGTGAACAAATTCAAAACAGGAAACTCAGCCAACACTGTTCAGTTATATATTCAAATCTCAGGTCATCAACAAAGTTAAAACTCAGCTTTATAGGAAAACAAACTCAGTCATATCATAACATATGGTTTCATACAAAGGAAAATTAGTTTGTTCATTTAGAGCATTCAGTGAATCAGTTAATAAAGTTCTCAGTCATAAGTTCATTTAGAGCATTCAGTCCTAGCCTATCACCAGTAATATAAATTTAACATTTCAGTTTATCATCAACTAACAAAACAACATGTAAACCTTGTTAAAAACTGGAAGGAATATAATAGGACCTCTAGTCCTGGTGGTTATATAACTACCATCTTATCGCTCCTCCTTACTAGTGTACCTATTGGCTTGTATTGCACTTTTCCAAACCAGCTAAAACATTTTTTTTCTCATCTTGTCCTCAATTGGCGTTGTCTCCAACTTCACATGATTTTTCCCTTAATCTTGTCCTCAACTGCACATGTGAGATACGAAAATATTATGGGACACGGGCAAATGATTTCACGTGTACATGATGAATGATGATATAGCTTTTGTAGGTGGTCTATCCAAATGAAATTTATCGATCAAATTGGAAAAGTGGGCTAGGTGTTTGCATTTTATAGGGCAGGAAATAAATGAAAAGAAGGGTTAATGTAAATATTCCGCTGCCGGAACTTGAACCCTGGTCTCTCTGGTGAGAGGCGAGTATCCTAACCAACAGAACTACAATGGAATCTTGATATTAACCTATATTTTCACTTTATAACCTATATGATATACAATCAATTTTTAATTGCTCCGAAGACTTATTTTTATACACTGTTAGGATTTTTCAGAATCCAGATGTAGAAGTGGCACTTTGTGTCCATATTAAATAAGCACTGTCGTGCGCAATTCATGCAGATTTAGGATAATAAGTGGGACACGGAAGTGATTTGCCGTTTGTGGAGTCTACAAATTCCATGGGAGGTGTGAGGAAATATCATTGAGAACCTTACGAGGATTTTCATACCTTCTACTCTTATTTAATTGTTTATATGAAGAAGAAGATTTGAACTTGATCCGGATTCCTTACAACAAAGGAAGCACGTTCACTCTAAAAGTGTGGCCGTGTCCTGTCGGTCATGTATCGGACTCTCCTCAGACACTCCAAAATACACTAGGACACACCAAAATAGGTGTCGTGTCCGTTTCGCTGTGTTGTGTCGTATCCGCATCCGTGCAACATAGACTACAACCAAAGACAATTTTTTATGGCCAATAACTCATGCACCTTCCTATTTGTATGAGGTGTACTGGCTACACAAGGGATTGCCTGCAGTGTTCTGAATCTGGATTTGGAGAGCATTGACACCAAAGAAAGAGAAAAGAAAAAGGAAAAGAAAAAAGAAAATGGTGTAGAAAAATCAAGATTCAGCTACCTACCAAGCAGATATTTTCATGGTCAGGAATAATATACACCACAAACACACCACCATACATGTCGTACCACAATTCTAGGCTTGAAGAGGGCATCATTCTGTTGAGATTGATGACATCATCAACCCCTAGTGCATTCGAAACTGGAACTGAAACCAATCTGTTACCATTCGAAAACCCAACTCCCAATCAATCGAAAACACCCATTGAACCCACATAAACACCTTGTTAAATTTCTAAGTGTGTTTGTGGGTCAATCACGTGTTGGATTTGCAGAACCTACTGATTAAATTAGGATGATCGAAAAACCCTAAGTTGGCTGACACAAAAAAACCCTAAGTTGACACAAAAATCGAATTGTAGAGAGAAGAAATGAAAGATATTATACCGCATGGTGAAGATCGAAGTTGCCGCATGGTGAAAACGTCGGGGACGTCGTGTAGGCCGTCGAAGAGAGGGTTTTCTCGAGGGAGAGGGGACGTTGCGTAGGACGTTGGGTAGGCCGCCGAGGAGAGGGTTTTCTCGATGGAGAGGGGACGTCGTGTAGGCCGCCGAGGAGAGGGGACGTCGCGTAGGACGTCGTATAGGCCGTCGAGGAGAGGGAACGTCGCGTTGGACGTCGTGAAGGTCGCCGAGGAGTGGGTTTTACTGTTTGGAGGGAGAGGGAAGAGGCCGGAGGGATGGAGGTTTTTCTCATGGAGGAAGAGGGCGGAGGGAGGCTTTTCGAAGTGGAGGAAGAGGTCGGAGGGAGCGATTTCTCGAGGAAGAGGACGGAGGGAGAGATTTCTCGAGGAAGAGGTCGGCTGGGGAGAGAGGGTTTTCGAAGTGGAGGGGGGGTTTTGTTATGTGCGAAGGGTTTTTTCAGATCTGCTCTATTTGGTGCGAAACCGTCAACAAATTAATATTTTTAAAAGAAATTACGATAATGGCAGCTGAAATAGCCGCGGGAATTTTCCCGCACAGACTTTAGTTGACGGTTATTATCAAAACGTCAATAAATAGATTTGTATTTCTTGACGGTTTCACTAAAACCGTCAACTATTATGGTATAAATTTGCTAAATTAACACAAAACGTGTGTTTCCTTGACGTATGTCTAAAACCGTCAAGGTTACCCATTTTAATGACGGTTTTCCACGACCGTCAATAAATAAACCGTCAAGAAAAGCCATTTTTCTTGTAGTGAAAGGTGATGATCAAGCGCTCATGGTTCGCAACTTCAAGAAGTTCCTACGCTTCAACCAAAGGAAGAAGGAACAATAAAAAGATGATGATGAAGAGCCTATCTGCTTCAGTTGTAAGAAGATGGGGCATGTCAAGAAAGACTGCCCTACAAAAAAAGGGAGCCGATATGACAAATCATACAAGAGGCCATCCTCTCGAAAGTATGCCAATACAAGCATCTCGTACAAAAGCGAAACCAGTGACTCAGAAGAAGAGGACACTCCCCAAGGTACTGCAAACGTCTGCCTAATGGCAACTTCCGACCAGGTAATAAATGATCCACTTGATGACTTTACTTTTGATGAACATGGAGATGCTTTTAGTAATTTACTTGAAGATCATAAGAAGTTACTTAGTAAATACAAACACGCAAAGGATAAGATTAAGACTCATGAAGCTGAGATTCATATACTATCATGCTTAATTGATAATATTAGAGACACATCACCCATAGATAACACTGAGTTATCCAAGCTTAAATTAAGCTTACACGATGCTGAATCACGTATTGATAAACAAACACATGATCTTATCGTACTTAATAAAGATCTTACGGAAGAGAAAAGAAGTACAATACGTAGCTGTAAGAATTAGTGCTTTGACTGCCAAATATGATAAAACGTATACTGCCTCTAAAAGATTAGAGATCAGGCTGGGCAAAGAGGTTATTCAACCTCAAACTCAGTCTCACGGTCACAACACTTACATGAGACACAAACTACTCACCACAAGAATACACGACATAAGAGAAACACATACACATGCTACACATAAACATGCTTTCATGTACACGTATTCTCATGGTATGACAATCACCCACACATAGACATCATTATCATCATGCTTCTAACACAAACATACATGCTACATGTCACTATTGTGGTAAATATGCACGCACTTCACCACAATATAGAATCAGAAGAATAGTTGATTTAAACATATATGCATAGGTACCGAAGACTAATATTTCAGGACCTTCAAGAATTTGGGTACCAAAGGTCATATCTACTCGTGGTGTAGGTGGACCTTCCTTCATCTTCTAGAAGCAAATGGATTCTCGATAGTGGGTGCTCGCGACATATGACTGGAAATACAAATCTTTTTGCAATACTATCGATGAAAAGGAAAGGATATGTATCCTTCGGTAATAATCTAAAAGGTTATATTGTAGGTAACGGTACTATTGCACTACTAAAATAACCCCTTTTAGCGACGTCCTAATACGTCGCTAAAAAAGGGAAATCCGTCGCTAATTTCTATTAGCGACGTATTTAGCGACGAAAATTGGATGTCGCGTATAGGCTTGTCGCAGATTACGATTTCGTCACAATTCGTCGCAATTCGTCGCTAGTTGCGACATAACGTCTCGTGTCGCTATACATCGCAACATTAGCGACAGATAGCGACGTCATCATAAGTCGCCACTATAGCAATGTAGGGCGACCACTTAGTGACGCCGTCAACTTTATATTGATGATATGGCATAGCAGCCACGTCAGTATTTTAGCGACGCCTAGCGACCGCTTTAGCGACGTCAACTCTCAGGTGGTCATATGCAACGTCAGCAGTATAACGACGTATAGTGACATCACGTCACTATTTGGCGACGTATAGCGACGTGCTATGTACGTCGCAAAATGTCGCAGAACGTCGCTATACGTCGTAGATGTTATAAAAAAATTAAAAAAAATTGGTATTTTTGTTATGCTGTGTCTGTGTTTACAGTGTGTGTGAAGTACAGTATTCGAACCATCGACAGTAATCGAAACTGTCGATGGTTCCGAATACTGCATTTCACATTCACTGTAAACACAGACACACATCATCACAAAAATACACATTATATTTTTTAAAATTTGGGCAGCACCTCCTTTGTATATCAGATCATCGCTTATAACCCAGCGTAGGTATATTTGTCATCCCCGTCGCAGATATCATCACAATTAACAGTCTCCCATCCTAATCTATAACTAATAGATGAATAAGATTCTCCTATCATAACAATCTACAACTAAATATCATACATGTACTCAATGAAAATACCAACAAATTAAATATCACCAACATACATGTCCAACAAACATACATGTCCAACAGAGTCAAATAATATTCAAAATCAGTGTACGGAACGGTGAATGGGCCCATAGGGCCAATAAATAAAAAGATGATAAAAAATCTACTGGATCACTGAGGACCCCTGCCATGCATCTGGGATAGCATGTACTCATACTGCTCCTGTGTGAGCTGCATCGTAGGGGCAGTAGGAGGCAGTGCAATGTTTGGAGTCGGTACCGTCGATGGACCGGGAGGAAGTATCTGCTCCAGCTCTCGCAGTCGCTCACCATAAACAGAAAGGGTACTCACCACCCTCTCAGTACTCGCCTCAAGCGAAGCCAAAACCTGAGTGAGTGAGGCAGACATGCTCCTCTGCGATCCCTCTAACTCGACCTGTCTACGCTCTGTACGCTGCATAGACTCGGTGAGCGTGTGTAAGCTGGCAGCTGTAGCCTGCTACAGACTCATCAGCTCCTGTATACTGCGCTCGACCGCATCAAATCGTCCGGTGACGATCAGAGGGTCGAATTATCGCTCGACCACATCAGAATTCTGCTGCTGTAACTTGCGATACAGCTCCTCGATCTGACGATGAATATCCTGAGCTCGTGACGACGCCTGCGAAGCCGGAGACTGCACACTGACAGAGGGGGCCCGGGATGACTCCGAAGCCAAATACGCGCTGTAGGATCCCGTACCGTAGTACGTACCCTTCTGAAGACTGCCAATGGCGGTCATCCAGAGCTCGTCCGGCGATAGAGACGTAGGCGGCTGGGAGGAAGTACCAGCCCCTCCCTCTGCTTGTGCACGAGCAGCAGCAGCCGCCTCCTCCTGTAGCCAAAACAAACTCGGCCTAGAATATGTTTGCTAACGTGTAAGTGTTTGCTAAAGTCTATATTGATATCTATTTTCCTGTTTTCTAAATTATAGTAAATTAATATAAAGAATAGAACGTACATATGCCTGCGTCGCCCTCTCGTCAATGAACTCCCCAGCCCTCCGATGGGTGACCAGGAAGACGGTCACCATGTTCGGGTCCTCACACTTTTTTACCTGTTAAAATATATTATCTATTATTAGTATTAAACATTCTATCAAACTATATATAAATTAATGTCTGTCATAGGAAACGTACCAGACGATGAAAATGCTCCGTCATCGGAATGGAGCCACCACACCACTTACCGGCGCTCGACCGCGCCACCTTGGCCTTGTCAGACCGCTCCTGGTACTTGGGCTCGCTGAATCTAGCCTTCATCGTAGCCCTCTGCTCTGGCATGATCCAACCATGGATCGGCTGTCCGGAGCGATCACGAGACTTCTGGTCGTGGATCGCATCACGGATGAGCTTGGCTGCTACGGCAGAAAATTGGCCCTCGATCTTCGTCGCCCGGTGTGGTGGATAGAAATAGGTACTCTACAAGAAGTAAAATAGAAAAGTTGTATAATATACACAAATGATTATTAAAATTTAAAAATAAACAAATTTTTTACCTTGAAGTGGGCGAACCAAAAGGCCTTCCTATCTTCGGAAGCATCTGAGTAGTTAATCCAAGACCCACGATAGTTCTGCCTCAGAAATACCCCCAGCTGTCTTTGTACTGCAGAAGGCCGATATCTATACAATAATAATTTTTCATGAATATATATGTACATATAATCATTTAAGAAATATATATTATTAATTAACTTACTTCATAGGCCCGTCCGTCCAAATCTTTATACGCGTCTCGTCGGGGGAGCGCATAGAGGGTCGCTCTCACCTCCTGCCTGGACAGGATCAGTCTGATCGCCGTCCTCCATATGCTCGTCGGCTCCCCCATGGAGCCGTCGGCAGGAAGAATGCTGGATGGGGGATCAGGGATGCTGGACACGGGATCAGGAAGGCTAGACGACGAGGGAGGAGTCGCCAACCTGTTGGAACTGTCCTGTCCCGGTAATGGGCCGGGAACAGAACGGTACAATGGCGTACTCGAAGATGAAGATGAGGGTACGGAATCTCTATCCCCAGCCCGAGGCTGACTGAACTGCCTAATATAAAATCCTTCGCGTCATCCAGATGGTCTAGTCATACCTGATAATACATATGACAATAAAACAAAAAAACATATTTATATGATAGACATCACAGATTTTTGGAAAATATCATAGTCACAGATAAAAGTGTCAATAAAGTGTCACTGAAGTGTCACAGATTTATATGATAGAAGTGTCACTAAAGTTTTAAATATGATGATAAAACAAACCTACAGATTTAATCCTCTTCTGAAAATTCATCTAGTTCGTTTAGCTCATCTACTTCTTCTTTTCTTCTTCTTCTTCTTCCTCCTCCTCTACATCTTCACTTTCATCTGCATCTTCCTCTTCAGATAATTCTACTTCTTCAACACAATTAGATGTGTAATGAGGAACTTCCGTCGTGTCTTCTATAATATTTGTTACAAGAGGTAGTTCATCCTCTTGATAAGCTATATCATCAGCCTCAAAGGTATTTCTAGCTTTGGTCTTGCATACTGCCCACCAGTCCGACCTTATTGTTTCCCGTTTAGGATAACTTGTGAAGTACACGAGCTGAGCCTGACTTGATAGGATAAATGGTTCATAGGCTTGATATCGACGCCGATAGTTTATATCAATAAGACCGTGCTTGTCTACTTTCTAACCTTGACCTTCAATCGGATCGAACCAATCACACCTGAATAACACAATTTAGCAGGCTCTATTCTATAACTATATGTCAGCTCCACGATCTCCCGTAGCACGCCATAGAAATCGTTGCCCGCATCAACATATTTGTAGTTCGAAGATCTGATACACAAATATTTGCCATGAAACATAAAAGAGCAGAACAATTATCGGAGGACTGGACTTTTACTTCACGTTACAAACTCGCTTGTACAAAGAAAGCCTAGGACGAAAACCTAGGTACAGCAGTCTAAGTACAATTGTTTATTTTAGATTCTGGGGGTGACGATAGAGGCTCGGGAAAGCGACGGCTGCTCTGCCTTACTCCTTGGACAATCGGTATGCAGCCTTGGCTCCAGAAGTTGCTTGAAGTTGAAGAAATGCTCTCTTTGCTCTCTCTCTGCTTTTTTTTCTCTCCAAGTATTCTCGTGCTCTCTCTGATCTCGAAAAGAAGTCCTCTTTTGTAAGGGAATGGCACCTTGCTATTTATAAGAAGGGAATGCAACCATTAGGGTTTGCAATGATTGCCCCTTAGAGTGGCGGCGGCCTATTGATTGATCAATCTGGGCCATTAATCTTGAGTGTGATGAATCTGGGCCATTTAGTGTAGATTGCACAAAATCCTATCAATAATTAATGCTGATTGGAATAAATCTCCATGATGATAATTTGCTGATGTCTGCGAATCTGAATGAATAAATTTAATTCATTCTCCTGCCACGTGTCCCAGATTATTGATTTGACCCAATCTTTGATTGCAGTAAATTGGGAAATTGATTGGCTTTATGACGTGTCCTGGGAGTCACTGAGCGCATAAGGATTAGGCCGCATAAAGTTTGAGCCGCATAAGCCTGGCCACGTGTCAGGGCAGCTTGGGGAGTGGCCCCCGAATCTTCGAACCGCATGATAATCTGGACCACATAACGGGTAGTGAGCCGCATGGAGATGGTCCTCTTGAGCCGCATAGGGCTGTTTCGATCTGGGCCGCATAGGGCAACTTCGGCCTGAGCCGCATGGGGAGTCTCCGCTCAAGCCGTATGACTGTCCACGTGTCTAGGCTGCGTAGCGTTTTCTGGATCTCGGGGGTTGTGCCAGAGATTTTCTTTATTTCCTAGGAGTCTGTCATTATGACAGAGTCATAATTGCCTCTTTGTGTCAGGCCTGTCGTTTTGTCAGAGCGGTCAGCCGTCAAAGTAATTAATGCAGTATAGGGCGGAGGGAGAACTGTTTGCAAGCCACGTCTCTTCTCTTCTGAACCGCATGGAACGTCTTGAGCCGCATAGTCCCTCGTGCCGCATGAATCTTTGAGCCGCATGGGCTATCTGAGCCGCATGGGGTTCCTGGCCGCATGGATCTTTCTTTATTATTTTCCATGCTTCTACAAGACCCCCTTCAAAGTTTTCAATTTGCAAAATTGAAATACTTTGAATAAGAAGCATGGCTGTGTGCAAGCTCTTCTAGCCGCATATGAGGTCCTAGCCGCATAGATGTCTTGGCCGCATGGAAGTTTCAGCCGCATGAACTTTCGAGCCGCAGAGTCGTTTCAGCCGCATAGATGGCTTAGCAGCGGCGACTTTCGAGCCGCATAGCTTCTTGCCATGTGTGAGGGTCTTTAATTACCTATATTCGTTTTAGCGTCGTCTTTAGAGGAAAATCCCAAGGGCCGGTTCATTAATTCTTTTGGATTTTATGCCCTGGGTGAATCTCGGAACGAAATCCGAGGAGTCGGTTTTGCCTTTTACGAGGCGGTTACTAGTCCACGTGTTCCCTTCTCTCGTCCTCCTATAAATAAGAGTTTGGAGAGAGAAAGGGCTTCTTTACTTTCTCTTTTTCTTCAAATTTTTCTATCCCGATCGTCTTTTTCTTCTCCAATAACTAATGGCTCCCAAGAAGACCGTGTCAGCAAAGGACAAGAAGGCGGCCTCTTCATCGATTGTAACAGCGAAAGGCAAGAAGACTACTTCTGCCTCAACTGTGGCCGTTCCTCCCGCGTCGTCATACCCGATGTTCAGCCTGACGTTCATCCTCCCATTGTTGGTAAGGACATTGTATGAGTTAAAGAACCCTAACTGCTATGGCTACGTCGCATATTTTGCACGAGCTTTTGTGAGCTTCATGTTCGTCCTATGGCTGGGCTGCGAGCCGCATAAGAATAGCCCTATGTTCGCATACGTGCTTTGCCGACGAAGCCGCATAAGCAACACTGAGCCGCATGGACTTTCTCTGAACGGAGCCGCATAAGTGTTCTTCTGAGTCTTGAGTCGCATGAGGCTTCGTTAAGTTGGAGCCGCATAAGGCTTCATTAAGTTGGAACCGGATGGGTGTTCTTGAGCCGCATGAGGCTTGGAAGCACCCAATTATTTTTTTATCCATCTTTTTAACTTATCTTTCTCTGTCTTCTTTTCAGTAAATCTGCCGGTAAATGCTGCTGGAGAACTCCTGGTAGGTAGTGCCCAAGCTGCTCTGGGTTATAGGTATGACCATGTTGTTCAGCATATTACGGACCAGTTTTCGAGTGACGAACCTCCGGCTAGACTGAATGCCATTAAGAACCAGCCTTTCCATTTCCTTAACGCTATGATGAACTCCAAAATTCGAAGGGAAATATTTGAAGCCTGCGTTCTTTTTCGGAGATGCCTTGACTGTGGAGAACAGTCATGTTCTGGAGGTATCGGAGAATTGGAGTTTTGTCTCTAACGGGATGGCGATCCGCATCCCCCAAATGGAGCGACACTTCCCATTATCTTGGTTCAATATGCTCCCATTGGACCGGAAGATGGAAGAGACTTTAACCCCTACCCGAGGTGGGATGTTTGTGGAAAACATCCATTATAACAACAGTCTGAAGTCAGTGACTGCCGGCAAGGTGCACTCCAGCTGTTCTGTAACGGGATTGGTCCCAGGTACTTTCTTGAATGTGTCGGGCCCCAATTTCACATTTTCTACCGCCGACACTTTTATAAATCAACTTGCTCGGAAGGGCTCCTATCCCATTGGCCGGTTGATGCTCCCTAGTTGGATACATCCTATTCCCTTGGGACCAATCTGTCTATGTGGGTCTTGCAGAAGTATGAGGCTTTTTGTGTGAGATTGGCCTTTACCATGCTATTCGAGGCACCAGCCATGGCTTATCCATAAACAAGAAGTTGTTCATGTCTCTGCTGGAGATGTATAACTGCCGTACGGGAACCTTCTATACATCCGTAGGGGAAATGGGCTTGCACTCCATGAAATGCACGCGGTCTCCAAGCTCCCTTGGGGGGACGAAGCTTTTGAGGCGTATACTCCCACTAATGAGGAGTTCGAAGATTTGGAAAGACGGTATCCCGGCTTCGTGGCTCTTTACCAAGAGATGTTGTGCCACTATAGCACATGTCATCAGATAGCCCAAAGGATAGCAACTCGTAAGGGATGCTCCCCACACCAAGGACTGGGTGCTATCTCTTCCGACGGAGGCCTCAGGTCGAGTTACCTCCCGCCGCCCTCGATCCCGGGAGGCGGTTAAAGACTTGGTGTCGTCGGCTAAGAGGGTGACCACCATCAGTGACAGATTCGGGAGTAAGATCGACTCTTTTGGTTATTTTTACCAGGATACCCAAGAGCTGTCAGAGAAGGCGCTCCTGGCGGGTTTTTGATGATATGGCTGCAAATTGTGTAGTCTCTGGAGGGGCTGGTTCTATTGAGAGAATCAGTCGTAACTTCATCCTTCCGGCTGTGAAGTTAGTTTTACGAATCAGGATAGCTCTCCTTCCGGCCATGGTGTGCAGCATACATCGTGGCCTTCGCACCTTCACATCTAAGGCCGTCGCTGCGACGTGACCAAGGATTTTGAACGGACTGAGTTGCCCTATCACTATTTGATGGGTGGCTGTTGATGCATTATCCGTCTTTGATGAGACCGGGCTCTGAAGATAGTGTAACTGATGATGACGCATTTATCTTCCGTTATCGTGATGAGCCTTAGGAGTATGAGACCATGCGGGCTTATCGAATAGCATTGGCGAGGGCAGATATGTACCATATTTTGTATCCGTCCCTCGCTCTACTGCTAAGGACATAGAGGCTGTACATCTTGACGGTATTGTGCCCCCTCAACTTCTGGACGGCCAGATGCTCCTGTAGCTGCGCATATCCGCCCCGCACATCTGGTGTATCGTAACCGCAATACTGTTTTTCTGGAGCCTTATCTGCCTAAGGTTTGCCCGACAGTTTGGATACAGCCAACTTTGTCTAGACAGTCCCAGCTCCTGTCTGGGTTTTGAAGGTAGCCTTCTTGATGGTATCAGGGCTTGGCAATACTACGATACATTCCATACCCGTACCATTTTCTCGGTCCCTGCATTAAGGCGTCAGTGGAGATCTTGTACATGGCGGCTTTGTTCATGTCATGGCGAACAAACCCCCGGTCGGTTTTAACCCGGGTGCCAGTTTTATTGTTGGTACCGGCGGATGGAGAAGGATCTCAAGGGGCCAAGAAGAGAAAGACTAGAGTCAAAGTGCCAGATTTGGATTCCGCTGCTGAGGATGATGAAGGCAACGAGCATGATGGAGATACTCTATCCTTCCGGTGGCAGACGTAGAGGTGGATCAGCCACCTATTTTGTCAGATGAGATGTTGGGGGATCAGCCACCCGTTGCGCCTGGCCCTACTCCAAAGCGTAGCAGGCAAGTTTCTCCTGTTGGCGGTATTTCTCGTTCTCGGAAGTTGGTTGCGACCAGACACCGTCAGCTAACTATAAGAGAAAGTGGAGAAGAAATTAACCCCGCGTTAGAGGTAACCAAGCCACTCCCGGCTCTTCTTTCCTTCTTTCTTCTAGCTTCGATTTTAATCATCTTCTTTCCTTCTTGTAGGTGTCAAAAGAAGAAGAAGAGTCTCAAGATGCCGAGGTGGTGACCCGGGATAACGGGGATTTTAATGAACCTGTCCCTGAAACTGCTGAATTTCATCAAGATGACGTTGATCGCGTCGTACTTCCCTCCGGGGTGGCTGGGATAGAGGAACCCGCTGAATCTAACTTGGAGGTTACGGGTAAGGAGGTCATGTCAGCTACGCACGAGCTGCAGTCTCCATGTTCCTCTCCTGGTAAGATAAGCCGAATCTTATCCTGCAGGAGGCCTATCTGCTCTATCATCACATCCTTCAGGTCACGTCGACTGATCATTGTTCTGGGCATACAGGTCCGGCCTCTCCAGTGCTGAGGATGGACACTATTGAGACGAACTATATCGAAGGGCACCGGTGGAGAGGAGCACTTCCTCCTCTTCCGGCTCGTCTTGAGGGGCCTCCTGTGGGTCGAGTTCGAAAATCGGGTGATGGGACGGCCAGGGCAGGGGACGATGGTCCTTTCATCCTCTTCTGTTTGGGTGGCTCCGAGAGTCGACCTCTCTGCCCTACCGAGTATCCAGGCTCTTCGGGTGGCGGAGGAAGAGTTATCCGTTATCCGTGCGTCATTCTGCTCGGATTCCATCCCCCTGGTGGCAAGTTCTAGCATTACTCCTCCGATATTGCCGGCCACGCTTCCTCTGACGCCGTCCTCTACAGAGGTCTTGGATGACGCGTTACAGGACGTAGTTGACAGCTTTCACCGTCATTTGAGGAGGGGATAATGGCTGCTGTGGAAAGAGGGACCTCTTTCGTCTTGTTCCCAATGCGCCCAGGGTCAAATTATCCTTAAGACTCTTCTTGGTAGTGCGGGGCTGGCTGCTCCTAGAGGCAAGTTATTGAGACTGAGCAGCTGGTGGCCCAGCTGCAGGTGCTGCGGCAGGCTGATTTGTCTGCTGTTATAGATCGGGAGCGTGGTTCTCTCACCGCTACTATAGAGAAGATAAGGCTGCTCGGGATAAAACTAGGCCGACCGTACTGAAGGACCTTCGCGATCTGTCTAATCGATATGATCAATTGATCCACGAGGGCGAAGATGTCATGGCTCGGGAAGCGGCTGCCTCCCGTGGGATCACTGACACGCGAGAGCAGATCCTTGAGCTTCAGAGAAAGCTAACTTTCTTGGATTGAACTTGAGGCTGCCCATATTGATAAGGAGCTGATTATTCAGGAGGCTGACAGTCAATCGAGCTTCGACTGACCTGGAAGTTGCTCTGAAGAAGTTGGAAGATGACTGGCAGCTCATGGGCTTGGATGACGAAGAGCGGTTATCCCGGGAGGCTGAGTGTCAAGTTAAACAGCAACTTGAACAGGAGGCCATCTTAGTGAAGAATCGTCTTTTGGAATTGTGTAATGCCGAGCTATAGTCGGCCTTTTCCTCTTTTGTCTTCTTTTTTTTTTCTTTTTGAGAGGGACGTGGTCCCGAAACATGTAATGCTTTTCTTCCTTCAAATAAAGAGTACTTTCTATTCTACCCTTCATTCGTATTGCTTGTTGTGCCTGTGATATGATGGTGTTTGCCCACGCAGAGGACTTGTTTGGGGACTCGTCATCCATGGCATACCTTAGTTTTAGGTACGGATAATAAGTTTGGTTAGGATATCTGGAACAGCCCTGGCAAAGTGGTCATGGGTGCTCTCGGTATCGGGAAAAAGAATGCCGTAGAGCAGCTGGGCTCCCGGGGCATGAGATGGTGGGCTTGTGCTAAGAAACTTAGCAGAGGATATTTGTGGGCCTATTATCCTTGGCGTACCCTGGCTTAGGATACGGATAATAGGATGAAAGGAACCAACATATTTGCTCAGAGGTAATGAGGACATGGCAAGCATGAGGATTTTATCGTGGAATCTTCCTACTCAGAGGTAATGAGGACATGGCAGAAGTGAATTCACGGAGGATATTTGTGGTCAATAGAGGACATTTGTGGGCCTATTATCCTTGTCGTACTCCGATTGTGGGTACAGATAATAGGTTGAAAGGGAATCGACATACTTGCTCAGAGGTAATGAGGACATGACAAGTATGAAGGTTTCTTCTACGGAGCCTTCCCACTCAGAGGTAATGAGGACATGGCAGGAGTGGGCTCAATGAAGAGGGGGTATAGAATGACTCAGAGGTAATGAGGACATGGAAGTTCTATGTAGGGGTGATTTGTTTTTGGCGGAAGTAAAACGACTCAGAGGTAATGAGGACATGGCCGTTTTGGCAATTTGTGGATCGATTACCCTTTTTGTGCACTGGGAGTGCGGGTATTAGATCATGAGGAAGGATCTCTTCCAGGAAAAAGTTCAGAGGTATGATCATACATGACTTACCATCTGAAAGAGTGACCCGGATGTGAGTTCAGAGGCACCAGCGGGTACATGACTCGATATTGTGAAAGTGTGAGTTCAGTGGCACCAGCGGGTACATGACTCGATAATCTGGGATGTTGTGGATGTGAGTTCAGGCACGAGAGGGTACATGACTCAAAATCTGGAGAATGGTGAGTGTGAGTTCAGCGGTACCAGCGGGTACGTGACTCAATGATCTGAAAATGTCGTTTAGACATAATATTTCTTCAGGAACTTGCCATTGACGGGCAACATGAGCAAATCCCCATTCTGTTTTGCCAGGCGGTAAGCACCGTTAGAGAATACAGCCTCGATGATAAATGGGCCTTCCATTTTGGCTGGAACTTGCCGGCGGTCTTGTGAGTCATGACCATCGGTCTCCGGACCGCCAGAATGAGATCGCCCACTTGGAATGTTCTGATCTTGGCCTTCTTGTTGAAGGCTCCGGAGATGCGTGCTTGGTATAGTTCGATCCTTTGCTGAGCTAGGAGGCACTTTTCATCCAAGGCCTCCAACTCTTGTTGTCGGCGTCGGTAGTTATCATCCGTCGTCAATTGATAAGTGAGGGACGCGGAGTGAGGGTATTTGAGTCTCCAATAGGAGAATGCCTCACTCCTGTACACCAGGGAGAATGGTATGTTCCCGATAGCTGTTCGGACTGTAGTACGGTACGCCCATAAACATTCACCGAGCTTCTCGTTCCAGTCACGTTTGTTGGAAGAGACAAACTTCTTGAGGAGTTTGATGATTGTTTTGTTGAATGCCTCTACCAACCCGTTCGCTGTGGGTTGTATGGTGTCGAAGCAAAATTCTAGATGCGATGCTTGTCGCAGAACCGATAGAAGGTGTGGCTTGCAAACTGCGAACAATTGTCGTGGATGATCCTTCGGGGTAATCCAAAGCGGTAGATGACATGATGCTTCAGGAAGCTGATCACGTTTGAAGTCTTTACTTCTGCGAGTGGAACAGCTTCTGCCCATTTGGAGAAGTAATCCGTGATCGCAAGTATGAAGCGATGTCCACGGGAGAAAGGTGGAGTAATTGGACCGATGATGTCCATTCCCCATGCTTCGAAGGGCTAGGATGCCACTGTCGGATATAGAAATTCGGATGGCTGATGAATGAAGTCCGCGTGGACTTGGCAGGCTTTGTACCTTCTTGCATAGTCTATCGTCCGCTACCATCGTGGGCCAATAGTAGCCCATTCGGCGAAGATGGTCTTGTAATTCAGGACCAGGCTGATGGGCCCCGCAGACACCGTCATGAGCTTCTCGTACGGCTTCTTTGGCTTTTGCGTTTGACAGACACCGAAGCAATAATCCATCATAGGATCGTCGATACAGCATTTTTGTCTCTGTATCATAGAAGAATCTGAGGGAACGTCGTCT